>VUJU01000831.1:0-76049 GCA_009835225.1 Aphis craccivora
ACAAAAATTCATCAAAATCATGAATATTTGCAATTTATTTTGTAGGTATAATTCATAAAAATATTTTTGTATAAGTATCTAAGAGTTGAAAATTTAATACAAGGTTTTTCATAAGTTTAGCTTACAATAATTATAAAATAACTTAAATTTTGACGTATTCAGGTCATTAAAACATATACCACCTTTTTTACCAACCACTGAAAATTATATTCTAGGCTGACAAATCATCTTCGTTCAGAATCGTTTTTCGTATACAATGATAATTATCATTGGATTCAAATTTAACCGTCCTACAATATATAGTGATCCACACGGCACCTAATGTACAGCAGAGCGGTACCCACTTGCCCGGTACCCACTTGCCCGCTTTTAAAGTATTTTAGTCACAGGTTTAAATAATTAAGTCTAAAACATATAGAAACACATGCTGATTGGCCACTGCTGATTAGATACCTACAGTCTGTTATTAATTTGAGTACACTACACGCACAACAAACGCATTCGTGAAATAAGTACACGCGATTATTAGCGTTTCTTTACTTTTTAGCGTGGATACTAAAAGTTTGAACTAAATTTTAATTTTAAACTCATTGTGGGTCAATATTAAATATTCTGGGGAAATTTATTTTTAAGGTTTCATATTGCTAGATTAATCAATATATATATATATTATCTTAAAGAGGATTATTATCTTATAAGACAGTGGTCCTATTTTAAGCTTGATACCGAAATGTGATGTTAAAAATAACAATGATAAACGTAATCTAAATGTACACTTATAATAACCAAACTAAAACCTATCCATGTATATTTTTTTTTTATTAGAAGTACCTACTTCTAAATCTGGTTCGGAACTATCATAATTGCATAAATAAATTAGTCTCATAATAAGCACAAACCTTTTTTTTTTTTATAAATTATTGATAATTAATTTGCATATTATCATTTTTTATTAACAGTATTTAAGTAACTTATATTGATACTACTATATTATACTAAGTAGATACTATTATGGAGTTAAAAAATACTTAAAAATAACCATAATATAATATTGAGTAGCTTTTCTATATCGATATATATATATATATATATATATATATTTTACTTTTATTTTTAATTAAACAGTCTATACATATTTTGTAAAATAAACTTAATTGATTACAAGATGGTTTTTACAGAGTTTTTACTATATCGATGTTTAATAAAAAAAGAAAGATAAATTATAATTGTAGATTATAAATAAAACTACTGGCAAAATTTCCATTTCGTTATGATTTATTTTTTACATTTATTTATTTATTTATTATTTTTGAAAAATACATAGAAATACATAATATAAGTACAAAATCAATCCTAGAGTTTGTTATAAAAATTTATTATAAGCTATGCGTACAATGCGTACATACTACATATTTTATATTTTATATCACTATATAAATGAACAATGGGCATTCATAAAATAAATTATTACTATAGTAAGAGTATTTAGTCAAGAAAATAATTACATGTTGATTTCTTAAATATCAACAATTATATATATATTATATGTAAAGAATATTTTTGACTATCAAGAAAAATAAATAAATTTTTAAAGTTAATTATATTACATGTTATTTATAATTTATTTATTTATTTAAGGCACTTGAAGTGTTTTACAAGTTTTAATCATGTAATATTAAAAGTCATCACGTATGTCATTATTACTAGTTATATTTTAAATGGTTAACAATTTGAATTCAATATTCATTTATATTTAATTTGAATTAACTTTTGCAAAATATATTATGGATTTTAGTTGAATATTTAACAAATCAACATTATAAGCCAGGATTCGTGACTTAAACATTGAATATTTGTTTATAAATGACAGGAGAAATTGGATGCGATACATATTTGTTTTATAATTTAAGGATTTCAAATTTAAAAAATGTTGCATATTTTAGGTTTTATTTTTCTTTATATGCATATTGTAAAGATTCATTCATTCTTACTGCAGATATTTTGTATTTAATTAATAGGAAAAATATAATTTTTGAAAAAAAAAAATATAAATAATTAACAATTTAAAATTTTCATTTTTGAAACGTAATAAATAAGTGTTATATAAAAACAAAATATGTTTGTTTATTGTACCTTGTGAATTATAAATTTATTTTATCTGTGTGTTTTCGTATGCATAATTTCCGATAAGATGATAAATTATCACCATTGATTATTATCACTGCTAATCAATAGTGTGACCCCCTATTTTATTTTTAATTATCTGACTTTTTACTTTTTACTACTTTTGTTTTCCAGTACTCAGTGATCGTTATCGTGTCAATGTACTTATATGCATATTTCGTCGTGTTGGTGTTCGTATTCGTGATTCGTGACTAGTGCATGTTAAAGTAATTATATTCGTGGTATAATTTTCTTCATTTAATAAATATGTCAAAAGAAAAACAATCACAAATTAGTCAGTTTATTTAAAGGTTTATTTCAAAATTTGTGGATTATGTATTTTTAAAATATGTGAACATAAAGTGGAGTTTAAATCTGGCGATTTGGTGTAACACAACATAAAATAATAGAAAACGTGTGAAAATGATTAAATGAATCAAAATAAGTACCCAAAAAAATGATAACACAAACTAAAATAATTTAAAAATATACTTAAATATCTAATACGTAAAATTATTTTTGTTTTTAATTTAATTTGTATTTTTGTTTAATACGTATATTTTTTTAAGCTAAGAATAAACACATATTTTTATATTTTTAAGTACATTAAGTCCCAAGTCCTGATCATAACATCCGAAAAAAAAACTTTTATGAAACTATTATATTACTTATGTGTTTTAAAAACAAATACTCAAAATTTATAATATTTACTTTTAATATCTATTCTAGCAGATTTATACACATGAAAATTGTTGAATAAAAGGAGTTTATGGTAACATTAGTAACTACTTTTCTCTATCATACACTCTGTTACCAAATAAGGTTTTAAACTTCTCCAATATCCCAAGTTTTACCATATAAATCTTCAGAAAGAAGTACTTATGATATTGTTTAAACTTTGTACTAAATTATATTATTAAATTAATATAAGCGTTTATATAAGCGTCTATATAAATATAGATAATTTTTAAATTGTGTTTTAAACTATGTTTGAATTAACTTTTAAATTAATTGTTTTTGTTTTTTCCAAAATATTATCATATCGTATATTATTAATATTATTATAACTGAATTTAATGTTAATTTTTTATTTTAAAACTGAGCGATTAGTAATTTCAGAATTAATATAAATAAAAAATTATTGATACTTATATATATTTTTATAGTTTTTGTAATTTGATAAAAATAGTACATACTAAAAAATGCCAACTCATGAATAAATTGTATACTTGATACTTGATACGAATACTGTTAAATAAACTTTAATATAATATGCAATTACAAGTGATCAAACTAAGCCTTTAGATCACTTATAGTGAAAATACCTCACATGAAAACAATAAAAGTTACTCGTTAAGAAAATATCTATTAATCATTTTATAAAATGTAAAGAAATACGAGTACAATAAAATATAAATAAGTATTTCACGATTAACTATATTTTGAAATTTTACAACAAGTATGATCTAAGAATATTTACATGAAACTTGTGAATATTTATTGTACTGTAATAAAAAAATACTGTAACATTATAAAACCAATACATTATTTCCTTTTCTAAGAATATAAAATACAGGGTGCTGGGTGCGGCAATCAAACCCGACGATTCAAAAAGAACTGGTTGGCAGGGCTAAAGTGGTAGAGATTTTGGGAATGTTCTTATCGCTTTTAAATACCCGGAATTCAGTAATCATGGAGCATTGGTCGAATAAACAGTGGGCGTTCGTGGTATAAAAGCATATTACAAAAATAATGATATGTGTAATGTATGTGTGGCTCACTAAGGAAGGTATTTTCATGACACAATCTTTGAAAAATGAAGTTTTTAAATATATAACATAAAATTAAACTTGTGTAGTTTTTATTTGTTTGGCGAAAAATTAATAAAAATTTTTTTTTTTTTTTTAATTTTTTTAAATCGTCGGATTTGACTGCCGCACCCTGTATAATCCTAACGGAAAAGTCTTATTTATAACGAAATTGTGTAAAATAATTACACAATGCAAATTATACAACGGAAAACTTAGTGAAAATAGAAACCAAAAAAAAAAAAAAAATTCAAGTTAAATACTAAGTAAAATACTATAGAAGTTATTGACTTCATATACATAAAACTTATTATATTATATAACTAGAGTTCAAAAGAAAACGTCGATAGAAAAAAAAGTGGGCAATCTTTTTTGTTTTTATTTTAGTCTATATATTTCTCTCTATATATAGTATAGTCCGAATTCCGCGATATACTATTTATAACAATAATAAAAAATAACTTTTCTTTGTTATTAGGGTGGTTATTATTGAGTATTTCGTTTATTAAAAACTAAAAAATATAATAATAACTTTAAATACAATACGTGTTGTAACTAATTTTAAATAATATTAATAGCTTTTTGAACGATAGTAACATTATTTATATTTAATAATAAATCGAAATATTTTCAATTTTGAATGATTAATAATTCAGTATTCAGATTTGGATTATTATTAATGTATAGGTAGGTACGTACCTAGTTAATTAATACATTTATACTACAATATAATAAATAATGTATATATATTATAATATACTGTATATATCATACATTTAAATAAAAAAGCAGTTGTGATATTTAAGGTATTCGTTCATAAAGTTACATATATCATTGATGCCTATAAATCTAAGTTGTGAAATCTGCGGCCTGTGAAAGAATTTTTTTCTGGCCATTCAAAATATATCTAAGTATATTTCATAATTTAAAAAAGAAGGAAAATCAATAATCATTTTATTTTAAAGTAGGATTTGAGTATACCCATAATTGAGCAGGTATTAATTAAATTTTAATGCGAATGCAATTTTATGCATGGATATTCAATATCTTCAGACACTGATAAAAAGTATTTATGGAATCATGCTTAATTTTTTTTCTTTAATTCTTGTATAAGAAATTTAGATTGAAACATGTTTTAAATTTTCATTTTTTAGGTAAAAAAAATTGTACCTACACTATACAATATACATCTTAAACTACAAATATACTGAATAGATAAAATGATTATTTCATAAATGCATTAATTATTATTCCAACTTAGTCTAATGTCCAATTTATGAATAGAATTACGGAACGATAAGATTGAGTGTCCATTCACTCAAAAGTATCTAGTTTATAAAATGTAAAATTAAGTGCTTCCGTCTCGTGAAATGGATAAAACGTCTTTTTGGTAAACAAACCTAAGAATGGATTTTGGAAAATGAATAAAGTCCATGAACTGAATATCCATTTCGTAAACGTAATATCAATTTCACTAAATGGATCCTACTTATACATTTATGTAATATAATAAACGTGAGGATTTCATTTTTTGTGTATCGTGGGGTATGAGATTTTGAACATCAAGAGTGAATATTATACATGTCAGAATGCTATAATAACTTCTAAAATGAAACCCCGACGAAGTCTAAAAATGATTGAAAAATGTCTATGGGAAATGTGCACTTGAAGAAAAAATGTTGAACTCCACTCAACAAGAAAGTAAGTGAGAACGACACCACGTATTATGCAGGCAAAAGTCTGAAAAAGAATGACGAATAAAATGTCAGATATCTACAGTGCCGTGGCTCGTTTAAAAACCACTCAAATCGGTACCCTTAGACGTACGCCCACGTGGTCCAATTCTAATAATGGATTAGGTGTTTCCAGAAAATAGTTACACAAGTAAAAATGTTCTAAATGCATACATGCATCTCGAATATTCACTTTCACATCGCGTGACACGCGTATAGTGAACATGCACAATAATATGATGGTAGATGTATGATAATATACATTATAATGGCACAATAGAATATCGACAAAAAGGAAGAAAAAATTAGAGTGACTGACAAACGAAAATAATACATACATAAACATATCTAATTTAAAGCTTAAGAGTGATTTGGATGGATTTTCTTCTCTTTTGAGTTACCCGATTCTTATATTTATGCAATTTATATCAGTGAATATATTTATAAAGATATCTACAATTTATTTTGTACCCAAGTCTTAAATATTATAATAATATACTCTTAATTTACATATTATATTATGTATTATTTGTATGTAGAAAAGTTCAAAAACCTTTTTTAATAAAACATTATTAATTAAAATACAATATAATATTGTATTATAGAGTATCGTATTTCAGAATTGTTTCCCACAGTTATTTCATTGTCATAAATTATTATATAATACGGTAATAACTTTTTACTTTATAGGTACAATTGTACAAAAGCCCAATATGATGGATTAAGGGATTGAAATATTACTGTATATTAGGTACCTACTATACAGTATACCTACTAATTACTATACCTACCTACGGTCTATATCTCGTACACGTGATACCCCATATTTCTAATTACACTATCCAGTAGCAACAATAGTACAATAGTTAAATATGAACAACTAAATGAATTAAAAGAAAATTATTAGAACACACCATGCTGGGGCGACAGTCATTGTATTGTTATTATATTTTTAATATATTGCACCCAGTGTTTATCACATTTTTGTGAATAACATATTAAAATAAATTTCGTAGTATCATAATTTATTAGAATATAAATTTTAATCATAGTGCTATACTTAAACTTCAGTACGTATCAGTGGCGTTACTAAATCTCGAATAGGGGTGAATAAAATGTGTAATTGATACAACTCGTAAGGATAGTGTTCCTCCTGCCATCCACGCCACATATTAATATCATTGGCTTTTAGAATTTTTTATTCGCTAAAAACAATATTTAATTTAATTTCATTATAGGTATTCTATCGATAAAAATTAAAATTCTGTAAAAATAAAATAAAGACCAAACTTTCAATATACATCCGAGCATTTACAAATACGCCATTGAATTGTACCGTGGAGGTCAGGAAACGTAAACGTTAAAACAGGCATACATGCTTACAAATCGTTACATGAGAAATGTATCACGGTAGACGTGTATGGATATTATAAAATAGAGCTAACCACTACTGTACATAACCGCGTCCGATTTCCGCTTTTATCTATACGCCCGATAAATATAATATAAGTACGCAGTAATGCACTCAGTATGATATTTGCGAGCTTTTGGCATTTCAAACTCACAAAAAGATTTATTATGTAGTTAGGAACCACGGTGATTTATACGCTTTTTGATTTTTTTTTTTTTTTTTGTACCCACCATGATTTGTCAATTTAAAATCTCAAACTGCATCTAGGACACTCTCCTTATAACTATAATGGGTGTCGAAAAAAATATTTTTTACGGACTATATGATGTTATCTTTTATTACTTTTCTTCCATTCAACAAAAAAGTGTGGAACACTTTATTATAACCTACACAAATATTTAGTACGCTGTAAATATTATACGTCAAACTATTAATATAATATACCCGTACCTACTTAAATTTAAAAAAAAATACTCTAGACTCGATCAAGCACTTTTTATGAAAATGAACAGTACATTATTATGACAAAAATTATAAGACTGGTAATTAATAGAATCGATTTATTTTATGGTAGGTAGGATAAAATACACAAAAATGACTTACAAATTCAATAATCTTACATAGTAATTTTTCTATAAAATATTTTCACTTTTTAACACTTAGAAAAAAACTATTTTGAATACGAAACTAATATTGAGTTTTTTTATATTTCTACTTAGAAATCAAATTTGATACAATTAGAACTACCCGTTAAATACCAATACTACCGGCTCTATTTTATATGTATATTTGAAAGATTAAAATTTTATTTAATCATTTATTTTACATTAATATGTTCAAAAATCAATAAAAATTATGTTAATAAGTACCTAAAGACGTATTTACCATAAAAACTAAAATAATTTTAAGTCTTAATACTACATTATCATTATTCGTAATTCTTTAAATTCAGCATTGAATTTTTGTTATTTTTGTATTAAATTTTTTCAATTTCAAATTTTAATTTATCTTTTATATGATTCTTTATTTATTATATAATTGAGTACATTCAATATTGTTGTACATGTATGTATTTAAGCTTATTAATCACATTTTTATCATACAATCTTACCAAATAGGTAAGTTATAATAACTAATAACATAAGTGTTATTTAATTTTAGTACTTTTTAGTGGTTTATTGTTGTGGTTGGAAATTGACATAACTTAAATTGGTGGGGAGAGGGCAGAAAAGCTGAGCTCAACAACCATCCTATTTTATATTCAGATAGTATTTCCACTAATTATTTTCCTTAAAACAGAGTCACAAAACATTTATTTTTACCAACAATATTTTTACATTCTTTCTGTGATTTATTCCTAGCAAAACTGGATTGAATAAGATATTCAAATTCAATCGGTTGAATTATACAACTTATTATTATGATACTGCATACCAGTCATTGAATATAATTCAATTGTAATTCAAGATATAAATTAATATAAATTTTGAATATTTGCATTAAAGCAACTTCTTACATTGAAAAATATATTTAAGATATTTTAGCAACATTGGGTATTATCAGTATGTCCATCAAGTTGGATTTTATTTTATTTTATTTTTGTCCGTCAAATTATGCTAGAGCTATGTAAAAGGTATCCAAAATTTGCTAAGAATTTGCTATCAGTCGATAAAAAAAAAATACAAATAAAAACCAATAAGTACACTCTTCTGTATTTACAACCTAAAAGAATACAAAAAACAAGTTAACTTTTCTTATGTGTGATTCTGTTAAGCTTAATGTATTTAGTATTCTTAATAACTTTATTTATATACTAAGATTAAAATCATCGGTTAATAATTATTTTTATTTTTAAAAAAAAAAAATGTGCAATATTATATTCCAATTATTTATTAAATTCAAAAATACATGAAATACATGTAGTATTCAATACTGATATTTTATAACATTTAAAATGTAAAACAAAAACTTTATTTATACTTTAATTCAATTCATTTATAAAACTGTTCTGTTGGTTTATTAAATATTAGAAAACTAAATAATCTATTAACATTACTCTATTTAATTTAAAAATGATAAATTGTTTCTATTTTAGTTACAATTTTTTTTTTGTTTTTAGTAAACAAATATACTTAAAGTGACAAAAAAAAAAAAAAGGTTAATTGCGTTTGTTTCTGATAATGTAATAACTAATAAGTATAATACCGAATACTATTAAATATAAATAGTGACAAGACTTTAATAACTTATAAATGTATATATTTTTATTTTTAGTTTGGTAATGCAAAAAGTATAATACGTACATAATATCATTATTACTAGGTATTCTTTTTTTTTAAGATTTTTAAACTTTTTTAATTTTATTACTTCGATTGATAATCTTAAACTCGTAATTAAAATTGGAAATCAGATTAAAACTCTAATGTTTAAGTTTGTTACATTTTACAAAGATGATACTAAAGGAAGTTAATTGATTTGAAGTTGAACAAAACATTTTGAAAAATAAATTTATAAAACGATCAGCAGACCGATTAATTATACAAATAATGAATCATTTGAAACAATACATATGTTCAATCAATATGGTTGAATTAACGAGAGCTGTTAATTCGAGTTATTAAATTTAATAATAATAATTATATATTAGTATGGAACTATATATGATATATGTATACCAAAATACGATGAGATAAAAGCAATGATAGTTTGTAATATTCAACCTAATACCTACTGATAATGTCTTAAAAAATGTAAAATACGTACTGTATTAGTAAATAAATATTACCTATAATTTACATGCTATGTACTCCAGATTTGATGTGGATATATAGTAGGTAATTGAAAAAAACTCATCCGTAATAAAGCAATAATTAATTGTTTGACAATTTGACATATTATTTCAACTATCTAATCCAAAATAAAAATAATAAATATAGAATGATATTATAATATGACTGGAATAATATCATATTCAATATAATTATGACACGCCGCTATTACATATTATATATCATACCAATTCCATATTATCATGATGTATTAACCACTCTTGTACTGTTAATTAATTTTATATTATGTTCTAGAATGGAAATTATTATATTTAAATATCAATTACATATTATTTTGAATTTATTTTGGTAAAATTAAAGACTTGTGATACAGTATTAAGTTTAACAGATTTACATAGCGTTTATTACAGAACATAATATACTGTACATTTGATACTATTAATAATGATAATAAAAAAAAAAACCAATAGCTATACATTTTTTTTCGTCTTGTATTTGAAATTCTGAGCTGAGCGTAAAATTTATTTTTTACTATTTGATTTTACTATATGTTGTTTTTTTTTTTAGTGTAGAAGTAATTTTTTTCAATCTTTAAAATAAGTTTTTATAGGAAACTTTATCTAGTTGATGATTTAAAGAAACACAGAAAATTCCCACTACTTTTTTCAATAATTTATTTGTAAATGAAATTAAAAACAGCAATAAAACATAAAAGTGTACGTTAGACCAATTTTTGGCCGAGTTTGATTCTTTGAATTATAAAATTCTGAAAGAAGTAATCGTTAAAACTTACAATATTTTTCAAAACTAAATTTTATACTATTATTTATTTTTAAGTGTATGAAATTCAAAATATTTAACATTATTTTTAACTGTTAAAAGTCTAAAAACAAATGGTTCATGATCCACCACAATTTACTGGATTAAATTTACTGGACAATGATTAGGTTTACTCGAAACATATAATGAACTAAATGCGAATTATTCAAGATTTTTAGTAATATTGTATTTAAAAAATACAATAATATAAGTATACGATTGAGTATTTTTCTTACAAATTAGTTTAATACCTACTTTATTATTACTATAGTATAAAAGTACTAATAAAAATATAGAAGGAACTAAAGGTTATATTAGATGTTATATATTAACTAATACCAATATACATGTATATTTTAATTAATCGAAAGAAACAAATATAAAAATATATAGAAAAAAAATAACAAAATTATCATTAACAAAAATAAATATAAAAATTGTAATGGTCTAGCACAGCGTTTTCAAACTTTTTCTCTGCCGGACCCCTTAGGTATAGTAAAAATGATCACGGACCCCTTATAAAAATAAACATAAAAACAATAATAATAACAATAATTTTATTGTACTTATTTTTTTTCTTGACTAAATTCACACATTTTTATAATAACAATTGAATTAATAAAAAAAAAGAAAAAATATTATATATTATTTGTCTAATTATTAAAAATATATTCATAGCGATTGATGGTGTTGTTTCTTTGATACTAAATCTGATATTTTAGGATCTATATTAGAAATCGATTTCTGTACTTATTTTTAATTTACATTTTCTACTGAAGTAATTGTTGAAAACAGCATCAATGGTCTTATTGCTACTTCTGACATTTCTGGATTGTCATCCCAGCCTTCACGAACCTCCTCCGGTATACGTGCGGACCCCTGGGAGTCCACAAACCAAATTTTGAGAAACACTGGTTTAATAGATACTATTCAACTCAAGCATTAGAATCTTGAAATAATAATTAAAACCTAAAACCACTATTGTTCTTGAAAAAGTTTTAAAAAACAGCATATCATGCATAACTTCAATTGGAATTTAAAAACCCAATAGGTACAACAAAGGTATGTATTTAATATTCTTATTTGAAGTATGCAACATTAATAATTGAATTAATTATTTACAATTTTAATTTAATTTTATAACCAGAGCACTTATATTATTTTCATAAATTGTATCTTTATATTTTGAGCTAAGTAGCCATCAAAGCTAATTTAACAATGTTTTCATTTTTATTTTTCCTTGTTATTTCAACTAATATATTATTATATAATATATACGATTTATTCATTTTAAAAATGTATTAACTTATTATGTAACATGTATTTATATTAATTTTATTTTTAAATGAACTAATTTCTATACGGTCAATAGATATAATTTTTTGTTTATATGACTAGATAATACCTACTAAATAATTAATTTAGGCTCAAAATTATATTTGTCATTTGAGCTATATTATACTATGAAATCAATTGTCAATTTAATACAAACAATTAAATCCTTATATAATTTATTTAATTAGAATTTTTCTCTCAATGATTTAATATCTAGTCAAAAAAAAATGTAAATATATCTTGTCAAAATATATATATATATATATATCTTACATTGTTAATGAGTTGTCACAAGTTCATAACTTTTTATATAGAGTACCTATACAATCATTATTGTAATATAATTTCAATAATTGAATTGTCAAACAAATAACAAAATTGTATTTAATGCGAATTTATACTATAAAGAAAAAAACGTACACAGCACTTTTTTTAGTACAGATCAAAGTTGTAACTTTATGTAATATATTGTTTTAATTTTTATATGTTTACATTTAACAAACGATTTAAAAGAACTTATATACAGTTTAAAGTTCAAACAAATATATTTATAATATTATGATATTTTTATAAAAATGTAGAAGCTCATAAAAACAAGTTATGTTAATGACTGTTTAAATTAATGATAGGTAATATATTTTTAATAAAAAATTTAAAATAATATATTACAAATACAATATAAATCATAATTATATTGTCTTAAAAATTAATATATTCCAACTCAAATAAATTTTTAAAAATAATTATAAAAATACAAAAATCAATAAAAACAATTTCAAGTTGCTATAAGAAGTTTTAGTTTAGTTACTACATATATACGGTAATTTTATAATTTTAACTGTGTCTTTAAAATGTTTAATATTTTCAAAAATGACATTCTTAAAATTCATAAGCTTTAGGTTTATATCAAACTTGAGCCATCTTTTTCTACTTGATATTAGAATTCATTAACCATTATATTCAAATTTACCAATTCCACACACTTCTATAAAAAAAATATTAAATAAAGATAAAACAATATCATAATGGTCATCATGACAAATATCCGTGATTAAAAAAAATTGTAATGAAGTAAATTTACTAACAAACTAAAATAAAAGTTATTCTAAATTCAAATTCTATATTGGTTTATCAATATAAAGTATTTATAGAATAAATCGTTAATTTCGTATAACTTTGGTTTTTTTGTATATTTTTATAGTACAATAGGTTTTATAACATGCTTTCACTGGTAATATTCATAAATAAAACCACTATAAAACAAAAATATATACTCTTCACAAATTCACGATTAAATGAATATCTTTATACATAAATATGCATTTCAAAATAAGAAAGTGAACTGCAGTGTAATATAAATGATATCAACTTAAATTATGTAAAAATAAAAATTACTTACAACTGAAAATAAATTACACGATAAATATGAAATAAATTATTAAAATAATAAAGTTATTTTTTAATCAAAATAATATTCCCACAAAATTACCATTTGAATATTTAGATATCTAGGATATTTTCTACGCAACCTTTTAAATGACTCAATTATATCTCCTAAAATAATTTAACTTTACGTCTTTATGTCAGTGACATCACTATACATGATATTAAATTAAACGAAAAAAAGAATACGAAATAATAATAATTGGTATAAAACATTTATTCTTTATTAAATATATATAGTTCAATGGTATTAAGTAATCACACACATAACTTAAATTATAATATTTTATTGAAAACAAAACTATTTTATTTTCGCATGAAATAAAATAAATAAATTACTTCACGAATACGAAAATTCTGTACTTAAGCTTTAAATCCACATTGTTAATTATGTACAACGCACTGTTGAAACATTATATAATGTAACAATAAATGCACTGAAAAAGTTTAATCCTAAAAGTTTCCATTTAAAACGTAACATCAACGAGCTAACGTCTATAAAATCGTATCCAAGTGTGTACATACGCTTAGGAATATTCTGCAAAATGTCTATTGTCTAAAAAAAAGGTATAATAATAATCGAGCGAAATTTTGCAGCCAATAAAATACACAACACACTTCCTTAATTATCTGTTGACACAGGTAAATCTCGTTACATAAAAGTGCACTGCACGAGGATATTATTATATTCTTTAGACGGTACTCATCATACCTATGTAGATAGGTACTGCAGTGTATAGACTGCACGTTTGTACCCCACCGTCGTCTGGATTTTCAAAGATATTATATTATGTTTAACACCATCAGCTCCTCATATAACATAATAATATAACAAATTATTATATTGTCCAAGTTTTTCTCATCGAATTATTATATTATGTCGCGATAACGCTACCCGTAATGGAATAAGTTTAACCGGCGTAAGTACTCAACAAAATGTGTTACACGCGTATACCCGGTTTAATGTTCCCAGCATAAAGTATAACTATAATATGGTATAATATTATAGGTACCTACACACCGTGCATGTAGACTGCGTAGAGATCTTTTATTTTTGTATTCTGTCGCAACCTTCGAATGGTTTTAACGAGTATTATATCATGTATTATGTAGAATACACTAAAGTATAATAGATACACGCCATTTCTTGTATACAAATATTATGAACAATACATTTTTTGTTCGACGGTTTTTCTGTCGGTTTTTACTCCCGTGCACTAGCCCATTGACTTGGCAGTCTGTACACTATGATAATAATTTATTTATATTATAATACTCGGTCCATCACAGCTTGTTGATATTCCAGCACATACACGTCATAATAAACATATTTTTAATTAACGACAGTGTTATTGGTAATATTTTATTTCATAACAATTATTTTCAATTTAGTAAACGTAAAGTAGGCAGGTACGCGCGCATTACTGAGCTTATTTTTGTTTATGCAATAAAAATGTACGTTTTTAAAATAAACACAACCCAGTGTGAGGTCATTAAAATAATGCAAAAGTAAAAAACTGTTTTGACGACAAACATCAAACATAAAAAAAAAGTTTAAAAAACAGTTATAAAACACTACGACGATATAGATAAGTACCGAAAACATAATATGATATATTATTTTAAGAAAATAAAACGCTTAGCAACGTTATTTAGCCTTTATAAATCATAAATAAATTGATAAACTTTTTCATTCACACTGTATGTCTAATGTCTATAGCACATGATCGTAATACCTATATCTACTTGTAATACTATATAATGATTATTGTTTTTATTTATGAATCATTTTTGGAGTTGTACAGCAAACCACACAAGACAAGACATATTTTTAGCTTGTATAGTATGATGTAACGCCTTTACACGGTCCAAGGCTCACATCTCTGTATGACAGTTGTGAAAAAAATATCAAATCATCTTACACAAATATTTGTATATCAAAATAATAATAATAAATAACTCTTACATAAACAGATTTGGTCTTGAAGAGTTCTAGTAGACGAATAAACATTTAAAATTACTTAAAATATATATTTGTATTATTTTAATTAAACAATTATTGGAAAATATATTTAAATACTTATTTAACTTTTTCACTCGAGCAGTATTTAAATACTTAAAAAAAATGTATTTTATAAGTATTTTTCAGAAATATAGATTCTACAATACGAAATTATGCAATATAAAGGTCCGACTACAACTACTCTTAAATCGTTAATTGCTCGTCCATTATATTTACCTGCGATGCGAATGGCATATTATCAGCTCGCGTACGCAGAGATAATATAGCGAGATACCCTTTTCATTCCTTTTAATCACATAGGTATTCTATTATTTTAAATCCTGCATTTCGTTCATCTTGGATATCTGCCAAACATATTTTGTTGTCCAACCGAAAGCTAGTCACGAATATTTACGAACAAGCACCGCTGGAGAAAATATCATGATAATATTTAAATGGAATAGAGGTGATGCAATAAATAATTGTATTCCACATTAGAGATTTTTCATTTTTTTTATACTATAATTTATTACCACACCTAATTAAATTATTTAACTGATTCAATGCATTCGTTGACATAATATCTATCAGCCACAACATAATATGTACATTTTTAAGAGGTTTAAGGTTTAATAAACAGCGCAAACGATGGTATATGAATTTAATATTTATGTACTATATCTTTATTGAATAAATAAATAGATGATCTTACTTATATATTATTATTTATGAATCTATAATTCTAAACCATTAGTTATATCGAACATGTGTAAAACATTCTTATAAGTCTAAAAATATAATCACCACGCTGTATACTTTTATATTAAATATTCCAGGAAAAAAAATTTTTAAGCCACACTTATGGATTTTAATCGGCACGCAGTAGCTTACAATTATTGTTTGTCACTTCTATCACAACTTACTTACAAGCACGATTTAAATTAATTTTACAAAAACGTACTCTGTCAGTTCCATTATAACTATTGTCCCAACTACACTATTCAATTATCACAATTTCTAAACCACAAGTCACAAAAAAAAAAATTCCTCCCAATCGAGAAGGGCTGACAAAAACAAAAAACCTTTTAATTGTTGTGTTGAAATTTAAATAAAACATTTTAAACATAAACATAATGTATACTTAATAAAATTATAGATTAGGCAGTGTTAGAAAAATTAAAAGAAAAAACAGAAATACATTCCAAAATGTTGATAAAACAAATTTCGTAAAATTCTATTTATTTATTTTTGAATTAAAATACTTATTGTTTTTATGATTATAAAATACTAAAAATATGTGTTATATATAAATAATTTACATTTTTCACCTGTTCATATCATTAAAGTTTAAAGTATTTTCTTTTAGAATCAAAATAAATTGCTTTTAATTACCTATATACCTACCCAATGTATGAATGTATTAGAAATAAGCCATATATTTTTAATTTAATTTTAACAAAAATATTAGGTATAATATATATTAATACATAATAATATTTTAAGTTCCACTAGATTAACTATTAGAAATATGAAACAAAAATTTAAATTTTTTAATTAAAGGATATTTGACTACCAAACGCCTATTCTCAGTTTTGAATCTTCAAAATAAAACTAAATTATGCATAACAAAAAAAAAAAACCCATCAACGGTTAAATTAAAGTATTAATATAATATAATACTCAAATAAGCCATAAAGTTAACAGATAAAATTGGTTCCTTCTTATTATAATGTAAATAGTTATAATAAAATATTATCAAAAAATATCTCATTTGAAAGTACTTTACAACCAATAATGAAAAATGTAGAGTCAAAATATTTTATAATATCTATTTTTTTCTGATCGATTTTCAATCTAAATTGTATACTGTAAACGATTCTATAAATGATACATTTTTAAACAAACGAAACTATAACTATACCATTACATTGAATTAAATGAACTACATTTTATTTTTTAATCAAATACCTGTATCGATATTTTTTAATATATCCTTATGTCTTGTTTTATTCACATCATAGTTATTAAACTAAAGAATACAACTAGCTATTGATCACTGCACGTCCACTAAAATATTATTTTTTAACTATTATAATTTATAATTTATATAATATTTATATATAAAATATACATTTCAATATAACATTGATTATGGATGGGTATTTTAGAAATTGAAGTAGATTTTATTGCCTACTCAAAAACAAACAAAACAATATAAAAACAGAGATAATTAGTTATGTAATAATTATGTACTTAATTTAAAAGATAGTGGAATATTTTTGTATGCACGATAACATTTAATGATTGGAGTGAGGAGAACACAGGGGAATGGAGTTTCTCTTCTTATTATATTTACAATAATGCGTTCCGTTTAGTTTTAATTACAGAAATCTAAAGGGACTGTTAAAATAGAATGTATTTCAAACATACAGTATAAAAATGAACATGAAATAAAAATTAAATTAATAACCAAGTTGTTTGTTAGTTATAGTATAGTATTTAAATTATATATTTAATTTTTATTACATGAATATATTATGTAAGTATTTTTATGTATTGTTACTATTATTTAAAGAAATTTTAAAATTATTAAATTGAACGTTTGTAAGATGGAGCCCCACATAATATGGATAAGACGTTATCTCAGGTACAGTTATTTTCAAGATAAAATATCAATTGATATAATATTTTAAGATGAATGTTTTTGTTAAAAATATTATAATAAAATTACTCACATAAGTATTTTTTATGACGAGCCAAAAGATATGTCCAATAGGTTATTCACTCTACTTGCCATTATGTCAGTTTAGTATCTATTATTAGTACATTCGTTTTACTTATTAACAGTAAGTTATTAAAAAAATAGCACAGCATGTAAATACCGTATTAAGCTAACTATATGATTAAACATACCTAAGCATACCTAGCCTAAACTTTATATTATTGTTCATGTAATTTCAAAATATATCTAATATAAATTATATAATCTATATTATTATACATATTGCGTTCCACTAACCATGACTATATTATATTATTACGGTAATGTATAAAATGTACAAGATGTACCTATTTATACTTTTTTTTATTATTCCCTATCAAAAATAATTCGTTTTCTTTTAAATTATGGCACTCCGATTTCAATACCCATTAATGAAACGACACCAATTTTAATGATTTGTATTTGCATTAATTGCATTATCCTGATTTCAAATATCAATAGAAAATTGATTGTGTACTTTTGTGTCTCTAAAATAATGTGGGTTTCTATAAAAAAAAAAAAAATATTTCTTTCATCAGTACCTACCAGTCCGGGTACTAACAGTTATGTCAGGTTGTTTATTGAAATGTATTATAATAAAAATAATAATAATATTATAATTTAATGTATTATTTTTTTATTGTAAATGATTTTACTATACGTCATAATGTGTGCAGACAAATAGTCAACGTTCAAAGATATAAATTATTCATAATTGAATATTAAAAATAAATGTTTTTGTTGTAAAAAAAGAAAAAAAACATGAAGCAATTCTGTTCAAATATTCGAGTTTCCATTCTCTTGTCTTTTTTAAAATATCTATTTTGTAGTTTTAAACAGTACAAGAAATCCGAAATTCATAAATAGTACACTTAATCATTTTTTTTTTTTTTTATCTTTTTATGTGTGTATAAATTTTGTATACTACTTCAAACCAAACATTCATTAATTTATCATATTTTAAAATGTACGGCTAAACGTACAAAATTAACTCAATTCGTTGGAATAAGTTTATTATGTATACAATTGTACAGTGTTGTATAATAATATTATTATGCTATCATAGTATCTACAGATATGTTTTTTAATCATAAAACTCTCATTATGTCAAAACATACATTACATAAAAAAAAATAAGCTTCTTTTAGACCATTGGTGCGTATAGAACATTGTATTCCGATTTAAATATTTTGTAAATATAAAAATAATTATATAATGTATTCAGGAATGTTAAAATGATCATCCTTATTATTATGTTTTCAAGTAATAACAACCACTGGTTTTAAACAGAAATCTCTTCTTTATTTTACAATTATGATTCAGAAAATGTTTATATTTCATATTTTAAAAATCACCGAGTCTTGCATTTCAATTTTATTGTAGAGAAAAAAAGAGCTGGTCCTTTATATACAAAATCTATTATAGTTATACGCATATATTCCAACACTTGAATATTGGCAAAGGAGGTAAGTAGGTGGACATGGTTGACTTAAAAAAAAAAAAACATGCCCTCAACTTTTTTTAAAGTCGACCTAAGGTGGATATTACTTTATCCAATAGTATTTCAAAACTTTTTAAATCAATTATAAATTATTATTTTCAGAAATTACCTAGTTTTCAATATTCAAAAATCAAGAACTTTCTGAGACATTTCATAAATATACTGATACGAATAAAAAATGGGAACTTATCCAACATTAAAAGAACTAAGTTTGTGAGATACTTTAGATATGAGTGGCTTTTAGGAGGAACGTAATTCGATTACCGATGTTCTACATTCATCGACAAAATGAAAATGTTAAGATTTTATCAAAGTTTGCATTAGTTTGTTTAAAGGTATAATATTCTTATTTATCTATGTAATTACATCTTCGAAATATGGTGCCAAAAATCACTAAAATTTAAACTTCTATTTTAACAATCGATAAAGAATATTTAATTAAACATTTAAAAATGGTTTTTACCATTATTACTCGATAAAACTATTTAAGTTATTTTATATTGTATTTTATGGAAAAATTAGTAGTGTTTAATTTTTTTTATTATTTAATAATTTATAACTATTAATAATTTTTATAAAGATTAAAATATCAAAAAAATATTTTGACAAAACATAGATGATTGTATTCATTATAATTCATGTATACTGTATTCTAATTTCTAATACAACAATTTTACAATCAGTGAAATACACAGAGAAGTTTTAATAATATTATAGCAAAATTGTAAGATGGGAAAAATATTATGTTGGGGTGCCTTTTTAACTTGAATATTTTAACTATGTAAATATTTATTTTGTATTGACTTACTGTACAAAAAGAAAGTGAATATTATTAACGAATAAATAAAAGTTATACTTTGTGTATAAGCTATATAAAATTAATTTAATTATAACTCAAAAGCATAACATTTAATTTAAAATTTTCAATATAATTTTGGATTATGAACTTGAATATATTAATTTTGTTTCAAAAATTATAACGACAATACTCATATAACATATATTTTGCATTCTATATCTTAAAAAATCAATTTGATACCATTGTTCGTAACAACATTTTGTTTAAGTATAGACATTAGTGTATAATGAAACCAAAAAATGTAAGCAGTAAAAGTAAAAGTAAACTTGAACTAATTTATCTATATACATATAATTTTAATTTCCTATTATATAACTAATCCAATTATTGTTTTTTATCAATTATTTAATTTATTTAATCACAATAAATTTTAATATATTTTAATTCAATGTAATGAATAATCTAGGGTATATTATATACTTTTTTGAAAATAAAATCTATACTCCCATAATTATATCATTATATTATTATCTATTATACTAATAGAAAGAAATCACCAATGTATTTTTTATTCTTAAGTATTTAAAATTAAGCATATTTTTTTTCTATTAAAAAAATTGTTGATGATGTTTTAAAATTGTTTTTACCATCGAATTATTAAGTTCTTCTTACTTTCACGTTGTTATTAAATTTTTTTATCGAAATCACATGATTTTAGTTTCAAGATAATACTTCCTTAGTATAATAAGTTAATAATAGTATAAAAGCATATATACATTATATATATCTATCAATAAATATTTAATTTTTTCAATCATATCTAATTTATTCCTTCCAAAACATACAATTAATATATTAGTTATTAAATACATTGTAATTTTTCTTTTCAATCGTAAAAATATTTTATTATTTATCTATCAATAATTATGTATTTTAAATACGTGCAACTTAAATAAATGTAATTTTCAGTTGACTTAATAAATTGCATAATATTTTAGATGATATATGATTCTATTTCAGAATATGTTTTCATACATCATTATCTACAACCGTAAACATTGTGAATTGCAATTAATAGTGTTTTATATTATAAAATTAAACATTTATTTTCTAAATAGATATCCGCATCGTGTGTTGAATTTTAAAATCCAACTATGTTTTGATGTACTGAATTCTTACCATATTTTTATACTCCTCAATCATTAATTCCATTACAATTATTGTTATTATTATGTTTAACAATGAATTGTGGCTTCAGCCTTTTATATTAAACACCGTACAATGGCATATGAACTCTGATACAAATGAATAAAAATAAACTCGCCATTCGATCATTTCCTTTTTGCAATGAATAAGATGTTGCAAGAAGTTTAAGATAAGGTCCAGTTTGAGTACGAAATAAGTTATAACATATTAAATGGACTTGACCTACCAACCAGTGATCTACCACATATGATAATTTAATTCATGTAAGTCCAAATAAATGTATACAACCAAATTATATACATACTACATTCTTAAATAATTATTTAAACAAAATTTGAACGAAATAAAATTAGATGAGAATGCTTTTGAACAGTAAAATACGTTTTTATTTAATATACAAATCATTGAAAATATTTTTATTCATTGTGTAATAATTGCAGTAACATTGCTATAGAATAGTCAATATTACTCAAAACACTGCAATAAATCATATTTGTTAGATTGGTTACATTTTTTTTTTTTTTTTTTTATATATAAACGCGTATAGTTGTTTGTAAATATATATACAGTGTACACTGTAGGTATAATATATAAAATATGCTCAGGCCTTAGATAAATAATAGGAACAAACAGTGTGTAGGTATCTCCTCTCACAATTACTAATACTATGAAGCGCCAATCGATGGCGATGAAAGCTATAAGTAGGCACTCTGTGAACATATTTTAGTTATTTAAGATTATATAAGAAATAGGCGTACCAAATTTAATCATGTGGTTTATTAGCCCATATTTCATAGTGTAAAAAAATTAATGTGCCATCTATAATAAAGCAACAATTTTATTATAAATTATTAAACGAAAATATTGTAAAAAAAAAAAAAACGAATAGATGAATAAATTAACGAAAACAATAGAAGAGGATACAACAACAGATAGACAGAATATAAAAATTATATCTTGAACCGAATCGATTATAATATGTATAGACTGTAGGTATTTAACAAAACATAAATACGTATACAGCTAGTATTAATTTGATATGAAAACTATTTTATATGGGTACTTGCATCCTGTAATATTTTTAATCGTTCCGTTAGAAAAAATAAATGGCGTTGGTCATTGTTGAGTATAAAACTGAAATCCCATCATCGAATAGAACACACTGTATATTATATGCGCTACAACTGTACAATAATAACGCTAATCCATTCCGTTCGATTTAGATAAAAATTAACGACACTATTTACCAAATAAACTGTTTTAAGAATCGTCTAATGATAACGGTTGAAATAATTTTATCCTCCATCTAGACGTTACCTAATGTGCACTTCCGACACATATCTCGTGTTCAATGAACTTAGGAATTTTATGTGTATGGTACATTGCGATAATAAACAAAAAATCAAAAAAAAATGAAGAGCACAACTAAGTAAAAGAAAAACCAACATCAATTATATGTACCTATATATAGTATATATATATTTAAGAATTATCTTTGCAGCTGGTTGTAATTATTTCTTGCCAAAAATTGTATGTTTATAAATGTATCTTAATGTATAACTGATTAGATTATCATTATAATGTAAATAAAAAAAAAATCGATGATAAAATAAATATCTGATAAATGATTATTAACGTGTTAAAATGCGATAATTGTTTTTATGTGTTAAATCGGTATTTGCAATTACATTGTTAAGTAAATACCAAATGAACAAAGCCACCAAACGTAATAAATTTAAAAATATATTGTTGTTTATAGTGTTTAAAAAAATTATATTAGAAAAGTTAATTAAGAAAAGTTATAAAAATTGTCTATGCACTTATGGCTAGGTTGTGATTAAAAACTTGCATATATTTAATTTACTAAAATATATTATAATATCTTTAAATAGTTAAAACTGTTTTCAACTTATTAGGATTTATCAAATATATATTTCAAAATGTTCCTAAAAAACAAATAATATTATTCAAAAATACTTTTTTTGAATATGTTCTAAAAAATGGGAAATAAAAATACTTAAAAAAAAGGTAAGATCGTTTAGCATACAACAGCTTCAAAAAAAGTTTCTTGATAAATAAACCCACATATTTATTAAATAGTAGCTTTTGCACTTTGTTAGAATATAATCAAATACCCACAACAAAAATTGATATTATATAATATAAATTATATAACAACAACTGTCTGGGAAATAAATAGTACATTAAACTAATGACAGTTATTCCAAATTAAACCATAGGCTTAATATCCATATGAACAAATATAGATTTAAAAAAAAAATGTGTTCAAATTTTGAAAAAAAAAAAAAACACGTACAATTTTACTGTAAATATAATCTATTTAGGTATTTATCTATATCTCAGTGATTTATATTGATCCATAATAAACTGATAAAAATTAAAACAGAAGAAATAAATAAATATACGAGTATAATATAATATAATTTTAAAAGTTAGTCAACATTTTTGAGTCTTTTAAAGATATCAAAAAATTGTATATTGATTTTTCGATCTTAAATTGAGTTAAGTTGATATTTTAATATTTTTGATTTCTCTTAAACGTACTTGAGGAAAGATTAAAAACAAACTAAAGAGAATGTGAAATAATCTCAGGATATTATACCCATATGTCATAATATTATACATATATGAAAAATAACAAAAAAGGTACTTCAATGTTATTTGCATAATTTATTATCCCATATGCATATAGTTTAATTAATATTATTTATTAACAGTTACCATAAATATGATATATTTTCAAATCATCAAATATGTAAGTTAACTTCCTTATTTCATAATATTCATTTATAGTATAAAATGTAAAAACACAATTAAAAACAAATTAGGTATATTTGAATAATAAATTACTAATCAGCAATTAACTATAACTGCAAATTATAATTAAATAATACCTACAATATTATATAATATATTGTCATGTTATTATATTATTATGACGTAATCAATGGTAATTATAATAAGTCATTGAAATATAAATTAATTTAATGTTAATTAATAGACTTAATAATACTTCAAAAGTATAATTTTTAAACCACTATTAAAACATCATTTATTTTGTAAATTTTTTTATATAGTATATAAAAATAGTTTAGTTTTTTGTTTACAAACTATACAAATTAAAAAATAATATGTTAAAAATGTTTTTTATACAAACATGATAACACTAATATAATATTCATGTCCGGGTTCAATAAATTAACAACCATTGCAACCGATAATATTAATACGATAACATCAATAGTTAAATTACCGCATGTTATTATATCAAAATTTAAAGACTAACATACCTGTATGTGTTTACTGTTTATATTGCACGATCAATTTGAAATTATTATCTCGCTCTTTATCTTTGTTTTAATTTCAGGTTTTTTTTACTTGTCTTAACATTTTTACGGGACATTTGAATGACAATCATATTGAAATTCAAAAAAAAAAAAAATTGTGGTAGATTTTGTGTAAATAATGATTGCAGTTTTCGCTTGCCGGAAATAAATAAAAATATTACGACATGACTCGTATAAAATCACGTGAATTATAACGTTGTATACGACGCGACGTGTTAGTCGTTCCAAGCGCGTGGCACGACTGGCGAATTTTGACTAACAACGCGCCTCCCTTGAGCTTCAACACGCTTGCGGCTCTATCTGGCGCATTCTAAAGTTTCTTGGAAACATGGTCATGTATGTGTGTTTGACTGATTGAAATGATTTTTAAATGGTTTAAAGGTTAGATTGAAATTTTGTATTTTATGGAGAGAGAATATTAAAATGTTGACATATTTTCTAGATTTTAAAATGTTTGTATAGTCTACTATAATATATATATATATATATATATATATATATATATATATTTATTTTGGAACACGGACATTCAAAATACATAACAAATTTATAGCAAACTTATATTATATAATAAAAGTAAAACTTTTCTTAAATCAAATACTTTGATCTTTTTATCTATAAATATAAACCAGCAAAAAAACGTTGTTTCATTTTTATACTTTCAAGTGGCAAAATAACTTTTACGATTCAAATACGCACAGTATTATATGTCGGTACCTTAATGCAGACCATTAATAATTAAACTATTTTTTATTATTATTATTTTATATGGATTAAAATAATTCAAAGATAATTCGTAACTTTAAATAATTCACTATTTATAAATTACTAACTAGGTAAATGGTTGTTTAATTATTTTAATCTGAAAACTATTTGTAATACCCATTTATATAAAATCAATATTATATTATATGTTTACAGTTATCAGTTAGTAAACTGCAATAAGTGCCCTACATATAGCAATTATGTATTGGAATAATGCATAGATATTAGGTATTATAAACAAAATAACTAGGAAATTTAAAAATATTTCAATTAATATTCTAAAAATATATTTATTGTTATAATGTTGTCAATATTTTGTTTAACTACAATGTTGACTTATTATATTTTGTAATAAAATAGACCAATTTACCTTACGTGATACGTCTTATAATATCCACTTACTTGCAAACTAATAAAACAATAGCTCAGATTTGGCACGGTAACATGTTGTAGGGTACTGGGGCCGCATGAATGTATTTTTATACATAAGTATAAAATACATGTAATAATGGTTTTAATATAATTTTTTGGCACTATATACTTCATGTGGGCCATAAGACATTGGAAATATTTTTTTTTTTCTATTTATTGATATCAAAAATTCAAAAAACCTCTGGAGTATAATAATTATACTATAATAGAGTAATATCTACACAATAATGTAGCCCTCTTTTCGTTCACAATAAATACCACCCCGACAATAAAAAGTTGATGTTGATTTTCGCTTATTTTAAATAAAGTATATATTTTTTTTTATGCTTATGTACATACAATTAAAAAAGATTTTACGACAAATTAATTTTTGACACTAAATAAATATACTTAACCTATGTATATATTGTTTTGTTTGTATGAATATTATATTATATTTACAGTTAGATAAATAAACTGAAATATGATCACAAATAAATATTTTATTAAATACAATAGAATAGATTTAAGGTAAAGTAAAATCCATAACCAATATAATATATATAATAAGTATATAACCAAAGACATTTATATAACCAAAATAATAAATTAATTTGAAAGTCTGAAACATATTTTGTATTATAAAAATGTACCGTGCACTTGCAACTTATATAAGTAGTTTAATTCATTTTCAAAGCATCTTAAAATTGTTTCAATTCAAAAATAAGTAGTTCTACACTTTTACATCTGAATGCGCACACAGTGAACTTAGGAATCCATCATTCGTTCATTATAAAAGATATTTGTTTTTAGATCAATGATAATTCTTGTTATCTTTTATTTTATACAGTAGATTTTTGAAAAAAAAGTAATTTAAAATTAAAATACTATACCCTTAGAAAAATATATAATGCTTTTAAATGGTTCTTATAAATTGCAATACTAATTTAATAGAAATAAAATATTTGCCTAAAAATATTTATTTAAAGCATTAAAACTAAGAAGTTCTATGACTATGAAATTTTAATTATTTATGTATAAATAAAAATTAATATGTAGACTCATAAATTACAGGATGTGTTTATATGAGTTCTATAAATTATAACTTATTGAAAATTATTTAAACAAAACATTTAAGATTTAAAACTATTTGGCGTTTACTATTATTAATGATGTTTATGGTACATATGGTACATCAATTTCGAGTGTTTCAATAATGACCAACCTTATAGTTATCAAAAGAATCTTGTATCAAAAACATTAATAACATCTTGAACATATAAATGCATATAGCACGCATGTAACTAAATCATTTATTCAAATGACTTAACTAAATAATAGACTTACAGTACACGAATGTAAATCGAATTCGATATATCTACATCGACAAGAATAGTTTATTTGGCATGGATAAATTACAAAAAACAGAATTTGTAATTCAAAAATACTTTTTCTACTTCCATTTTACACTATGTTAAACTAAAAAAAGTTGAACTTGATCCATGGAAAATTGCATGACTATAGCTGCAAAATACTTTACACTATAGATCCTGAAAATATATTTAATACAACCACCCTTTAAAACTGAATAATATGAATAATATTCAAAATTTTTAAATCAAAAATAAATTATACAAATTAAATAAGTAAATTTCAGTATAAATAAGAATACAATAATTCAAAGAGGGTCTTCTAATTAAATATTTTAATTTGTAAATATAATAAAATTATGTATTCTGAATGATATACATATTTTTATTATACTAAATTAGATTGAAAATAATTTTTGTTAACAATATGACGGATCCAAAATGTTTTCTCTAAGCTTCCATTCTCTGTTCTTTCTTTGTTATGTTGGCCATATCCATATGAATCAAAATATTGAAATATTCCATAATATTATGTAACTCATAAATAATTTATAGAATATTCTTCTTTTTGATTATATTAAGTAGATTTTGTTGGATATGACACAGCTTCACTATATTGTAAATTAAAATGTCTATTACATATTTATATTTAAAACGTAGGTATATCTTGGTCGGTGATAAACTGATAAATGTTTATGTGCTGTGAAAATACCCGCGTAAAAGAAATATAAAAAGCTTAATAGACTCTGAATAATAGTTTAATTAGTTTAAGTACTCAATGTCTGAATATATAAACTATAAATAAATCATAAAAAATATTTGACTACTGACTAGTTAAAATACAATAATTAATGTATAGGTAATAGAGGTATATGTATATCCTTAAAATTTAAAACGTAATTAAACTCATAGTAAATTTAATCTTCGTTCATAGCAGAATAAAACATGATTGACATTATATATATAAGTAAATAATTATGTATTAATGAGTTAATTACAACTTCATGTATTAACTAAATACATTAAAAATACATATTTAATTATCATAATTTAAATAATATAATAAATAATAGATTATAACTAATTCTGTTTGAATCAATTTAACATTAGCATCTTATTCGTAGTTCATACAAGTATTATAATTATCGATTGTTTTCTCATTTTTAATGGTTCAATATAAGTGTAAATCGCATTGTTGTTAAATATAAAAAATTGGATAAGTGGGTACCGCTTTGCTGTACATAAGGTTCCGTATGGATCATATTATACATTATATATAGGACTGTTAAATTTGAATCCAATGATAGGTATCTTTGTATACAAAAAACAATTCTGAACGGAGATGATTTGTCAGCCTAGAATAAATTTCGAATGGTTGGTGAAAAGGGGGGTTTATGTTTTAATTGCTTGAATATACCAGAATTTAAGTTCTTTTATAATTATTATAAGCTGAACTTATGGAAAATCTCGTATTGAATTTTCAACTCTTAGTTACATATACAAACATTTTTATGAATTATACCTACAAAATAATTTAAGAATATTCATGATTTTGACAAATTTCTGTCAATATTTGAACTTCAAATGCTAATAAAAAAAAATTGTGCCAATGTATTCGTAAAATTTTTTAATCACTATAAGAATAACTTATGACTAAATTTGTATTAAATTTTCAATTTATAATCAGTCAATTATATTGAAAATAATATTATAAATTCTATATTCATAATCTATAATATTAGTATTATAAATGCTTTAAAGTTTGTTTAAAGTTTTTTTTTGCTTGAACGCGTTTATTTCTGGAACTGTCAATCGAATTTGATACTATTACTTTTTATGCATTTGGTAGGCCATTTTTTTTTTAAAAAAGGTTATGGGCTATTTAACATCATGGCATGGGCCTAAGGAACCGAGCGAAATAAAATAAAAAAAGTGGGTAAGTGGGTACCGCTCTGCTGTACATTAGGTTCCGTGTGGATCACTATTATATATTATAGGAGTATTAAATTTGAATCCAATGATAGGTATCATTGTATACGAAAAACGATTCTGAACGAAAATGATTTGTCAGCCTAGGATATAATTTTCAGTGGTTGGTGAAAAAGGTGGTTTATGTTTAATGGCCCGAATACGTCAAATTTTAAGTTCTTTTATAATCATTATAAGCTAAACTTTTTTTTTATAAATTTAATTTTCAACTCTTAGCTACTTATACAAAAAATTTTATGAATTATACCTACAAAATAATTTGCAAATATTCATGGTTTTGACGAACTTTTGTCAAAAATTAAACTTCAAATGCTAATAATAAAAATTGTGCCTATGTATTCTTATAATTTTTTAATCACTATGAGAATTACTTATGAGGGAACTTTGTATTAAATTTTCAAGTATTTTTATTGGGCCAAAAAAATTGAAAATTTCAGTTGTCTATAAATAGCTCAAAAAAAGTCAAAATATTTTGAAATTTAAAACACGTAAAGAAAACGCCAATCTTAATAACTGGTAAAATTTTCAAGTATATACGACTAATACTTTTTGAAAAATACAAATATTTAAAATCATTTGATTGTTATTGTTAAGCTATTCCCTAAAAATTTAAAATTCAAACACACTTAAAAAATTTTCTAAATTGATGCTACGAGTTTTCTTTATAGCTACTTGAAGGAAAACTTAGTGTTGTATTTTTAATCCTTAGTTATAAACACAACAATTTTTATGATTTTTCAACTTCAAAATTCCTTGCAAATTTTCACGTTTTTGACAGATTTCGTAAAAATTTGAACTATAAATGCTTATAATAAAAATTGTGACTAACGATTTTTAATTTTTTTTAGCTACATTAAGAACACCTTATAAGGAACCTTGTATTAAATTTTTAAAACTTTTTGGTATTCCGAAATTTTTTTAATTTGTTTATCGACACTTTAAAAAAAATTTCTAAAAAAATCGAAAATTTCAGTTGTCTATATTAACTCAAAAAAAGTAAAAAATTGAAAATTTAACTATATATAGATAACACTAACATAAAAATTTGGTGATATTTTCAAGTATTTATAGTGATTAATTTTTGAATAACAACCATATAAGAAAATCAATTTGGTTGAAAACTGGTTTTATGTAAAAATTCCCGTTTTTCCTTAATTTTTTTTTTTTTTTTTTTGGTTTTTCCCGGCGCTTTTGAAAACTATTGGGAAACTCAAAAAATTACATCCCCAATGCACCAACTTAACTCATTTTTCTATCTGAAACCACCCCCAAAGTTTGAAATTGAAGCATTATTTCGACACGTTCTAGTGTACACAAACACAAAAAAAAAACATACAACATTGTAAAATCAATACATTCATCGCTCCGCCCAGAATCTAAAATTTATAAATCAGCCACAGTTTTCAAAAATTGTATGTCTTAACTAAATTTTGAAAAATATTCAAAAATGATATAGTCTTACGCTTAATTTAATAATAATTTTGAAGATAAATTTGCTTAAATTTATAAAAATTGTGTTAATCTTTACATAGGTATAGCCATATAGGTGATATAATATTGGGAATGCTTATTTAAATATTAATAAATATAATATGAACTATCAATTTAATAAAATATATTTACAGTTAGGTATAATTATAACAAAAAAATACCACATCGATTACCTAAGAGATCCTTATTTCAGATGAAATAATAAGGCTACAGTCTTGACTATAGATAATAATTAGCCATTGTTAAATGAGGAAAATGATGTGATATTGCCTGTAATATTTTTTTTTTTTTTTTTAATTAATTTTACATTTGTTTTTAACATTGTAGTATACTATCCAAATAGAACATATCATATATGGCAAAGGACATTGCAATTAATCACCATTAGCCATTAATGATAACGCCTAATCAACTTTAATAATTTTACAAATTTTCCATTTTGATCAGGATATTGACGAGCAAGTAATTGAAATGAGCATATTTTTGTCATTTTTTTTCATGTCATTTTTGATAAAGACTAATTATTATCTAGACGATTAGACTTGTATAACTATTACGCATATTAACTATCAGATTTTTTTATTTTTTAGGTATTTCTTTGGTATTTTTGTACAAAATATGAATATTTGTAACTAAAATAATTACTTTAAACTTCAGTAAGAAAATATCTTCTTTAAATATTTAAAAAAGTACCTATTCAAACACATATTCGAAACACTATTAAATAATTGTCTTACTATTATTCAGAATTTAGGAAGTCAATATTTTTATATACAACATATTCGTTGGATTCACCGTTTTTTTTTTTTTTTTTTGTATTTAGAAGAGCACAAGAGTTATAATTAAATTTATGAAATTATAGTGGTAATCTAATAAATATAGTTATCTTAGTATTATTTTATCAATATTATTGTGCACAAATTGGCCATGGTCGAAAATGAAAATTAACTATAAAATAACAAAGTATAACTCATAAATGATTATAGTAAACATACGTTTTAAGATTACTTTGATATTATAACCATTGTTTTTGTCTACAATGTACGTACACCATTGCCAATAAAAACAAACTAAAATATATTGGGTATTATTGATACCACTAGAGCCAGCTTAATATCAAAACCACTCATCATAATTCAAAACCTAAAATTATAAAAAAAAAAATCTATACTTATATTTCTGCTTAAAAATAATAAAGTACGTATGAAGTATAAATATTATGTTATACTAGATCGGATCAACTTAAAAACTAAACTTAATCTGTACTTTCCTTTAATTTATTATTGATTGTCATACTCGCTATCATAAGTATATCGTATATGTATGTATAGATATTTATATATAAAGATGACTTATTAAAATGTAATTTAGAGACCTCAAAATAGCACATTTATCAATAGTTTATTTATTTTAAATTTATTGTTAGTTGATTAAAAAATATATATATATATAATATTAATTATATTAATTTACACAAAAACAAAACACCTACACAATATATATCGATTATATAGTGTATATTATAATATATTTAAAACATTAAACCTTTAATATAGTTTTAGTTTATCAATTATCTTTAAGCACTATTTCAATGCTTTTAACGTATTATTTTGCTTGTTAGCCTTCAAAATAAATAGAATTTCAATGTACCTATTCATGTAAAAAGAAATAAAACCGTTTTTGTCGTTTTAAAATCTCAATCATGTAAACCACTTTTTTTTTTTTCAAAGTATATCGTCCAATAAATTCCAATATCCAATGAACTCTTCCTATTCGTTTTCATCTGATGTATCATTATTCATTATGATACAGTTATAATTTATGGGCATTATATGCAATTTCATACGTTTATTTAATTGTAGTTAAAGAGTCATAAATATCACAGTATGGTTTTAAGTTTTATTTTGGTTATAATATATTTCTGCGAAACAGGGTTATAAAATATAAATTATGGAATTATAATTTCTTAACTGTATGTAGTGTGCAATAATTTTTTCTATTTTTCATCTCACGATATAATATATATGTATATTATGTATGTATGTATGTGTGTATTATGTATATTATACATTATGCGCCTAAGTCTTTGAGTCTTTCTCAGAGTAATGCTCTAATATTACTTTATCTCTTATGCTGTACCAATACGTGCCGTGCTTTGGTATTATCCCTTTGGGCAACTATCTTTCCGTTTGCTTCCAACATTTTAGTTTATAACGATAACAGTAATCTTTACCGAATAACCTTTCCTTTATAATCTTTATGCAAATTAAGATAACATATTATTTAGGCACTACCTACAGCAAAACAGCATTAATTAATTATTATCTTACCATTATTGGCACTTGATCAATATTTGAATAATTTGGTGGGATTAATGTGAATTATGAATGTACATTAATAATATATTTTGTAATATTATTTTTCTTTAACATAATAATATGTACCAATTAATTGTATCTAGGTATATATAATAAGACATAAGTCATTCCGATAAAACAAGAAACAATACGATATTATAGTTTGTTATAGTATTAAGTATTATAGTTTATTATAGTAAATACAATTAATTTTAAATTATAATATTATGTTTCCGATAAATGTTACAATGTGGAATTAAAAACGTTTTCATCGTGCCTTTAAAAATAAATAAAGTAAATTAATAGCAGGTATCTAAATATATAAATAATAAATAATAATGTCAACAGCTATCTACTTTAATTAGATGAATAAATCATATTAAGTATAAAAGAAGCTATTAAAACGTTGAACTGAAAAATAAAAAATTTAACATTTTTATCGGAACAACGACAATCGTTATTGAAACACGATAAAAAAAAAAAAAAGCAAATACTTCTTTAATTGCTTAATATATTTATTACTAAATACCTACTGTACATTTAAACCTAAAAAAATGTGTAACTATTTTATCATTATCATCAAATTAAAACAAATTTAAAACTCAAATAATTGTATTGGGTTCTAGCACGTGTGATTGAACCAAATTAAATGATCGAAATATCGAACTTAAATTCAACGATGATAATAGTATCAACATAAAGTGAATTACAAGTTATACCAAACTTTAGTATTATATCACCTAATCATAAATACTTTAAACACATAGAGGCACGTGTATTTTTCACGTCCACGTGTAAAAGTACTTACTCGTTTGTGCGAATTTTACTTTTTAAAATATCATAAATTTCTCATAAACCATTATAATAATGATCCGGAAAAACTCATATAGTCATATATATACCAAAATAAATACAATTCATTATTAAAACGACAATTAAATTGCGTTGCAATTTAAATAGGACAAGATTTGTTTTAAGTTTTAGTTTTTGTGGAGGTTAAGCTGACTACAAAAATCGCACTGCGTAAAACTAAAGATAAAGTTTACAATTTCAAATTAGTTTATTTTGAAAAATCATGCTACATTAAGTATTACAGTAAAACACCAGGTAAGAAATGACGAAAGTTAGTTTTCTAATATTATTACGTAAATGTAGAGCAAGGTAATGTAAAAATAGGAAAGACAATTTCTATCCTTACCCACTTTTCTTGCCTAAAGTTAAAATAATTATATTTCATTATATTATTTATATTATGTGCCTGTATTTCCAGTAAACTATTTTCTGTATAGTTATTTAAAATTAAATATATGTATTTATTTAAACATCCAGATTAAATGATTTAGCTCATTTATTGTAAAAAAATAAAATAAATTTAATTTATAACCAGTTATAAAGTATAAGACTATACCTAAAAGGAAATAAGAAATAAAATCATGAATAAAATAAAATTACCCGTCTAATAGTTAGGTATTTGTAGAATTTGTGTATTAAGTACCTACCTAATAGTTACATATTTGGATATTATGTACCTATTGTACCTACTTAAAAGAATATATTATAAAGCTATTTCTAGCACAGAATTATTTAGCACTAAGATGAAGAAAACTGTATTGAATCTTACTTAACAATTTTACTGATACTATAGAAAATTCAATTATTATTAAAATATAAATATAGATATTTTGAAGCTAATATTATACAGTTGAACATACTAACGAAGTAAAATTTAACTAATTACAGATTTGTTCGTCTATTTAATATATTGGATTTCATCCAGAAGAATGTCAAAACATACCACATTTAATTTATTTTTAATAAATCACTCTGTCTTTACTGATATACATATAAACAAAAATAATACAATCTAAAATAAAACAAAATCTAAGTTATTATTATAATAAAATGTTTTTATACCCTTGTACTTATCACTTATGCATAATAGATATAGTACTTGCATATGTAACATATTTAACTCGATGAAATGCTTACCAATAACCATAAACTATATATTATATAGATACTAAGATAAAAAACTTATCTCAAAATTACTACTAAACATCAATATTGATTAATTAGTTTCATCTATTTTTTCTGTATAGATTTTTATTTTGCTTATAAAAATATTTCTATAATACGTTTTACATGTTACATCAGTGTGATTTTTTTTCATCAAAAGCTTTATGATGTGTAATGTTTAATAGTATGAGGTTGTTTCAAACCCAATTAAATAATTGATAATTTAATCATTTTTCTATACTTAGTACATTTTTTTTTACTACTAAATAAATATAATATTTTTTCCAGCCATACAAAATCAATTCAGCTTAAGAATAAAAATAATTACTTATAGTTATATATTTATAATAACTACATATATTATTTTGATTCTTATATCCATAACAATTAATCTTTTGGCTTGGTAAAACTTCAACAAATTAATGAAAATGCTTAAAAAAAAAAAAAGATCAAAACATTAAAAAAAAATTCAAATATTTACTGCTATTCGGTTTTGAAGTTAAATAAATATCAAGAACCGTTGAGAAAAAAATAATTGTTTTATAAATAAATATCCAATTCCATAAGAATTTAAATGCTCATCAATAATTAATAAAACTTCTCGTTAAACTTTTTTTCTATCATAGTTAGAAAAATGTATAAGGACTTATGGGTATTGCATTTACAAATTTTTTATATAAAAGAAACATGTTAATATTATTTTATGAATCTCTAATTGATAATTTGTCAAAAACTGGTTTTTTTAAAAAAATTCTGTTTTTTTTTAATAGTTTTTCAAGATTTTTTTCAAAAATAAACGAAACATTTGACGTTTCAACGAAACCAAAAAGTTCAATATTAAAGCATTTTTTCAACTGCTTCGACTACTGATAGTGTACAGTATACACAGTAAAATAAATCATTGTTATAAAATTAACTGATTCATCTCAAAAACTAAAATAAAATATAAAATAAAGAAATGGTAATATTAATTTTTAATTCGCTATATTATAACTTTGAAGTTGATACCTACTTTAATACAAATATACAATTATTATTAATTAGTACACTTCATAAAATATTTATTTGAAATTTACATAAAATGTTTGTCATCACTCATTCAACTCACTTTAGGTTTAAAATTATAATTTGAAATCAAAGTGAAAATATACATGCTGTAGTACAACTTGTAGTTCCTAAAATTACTATACTCGATAGTTTGAACTTCCATAATTTTGTATAGTTACAATAAATGTATATATGTAATATATATATAATGTAAACCATTTTTCAAACTTGTAATATCATTTTATATGTATATTGAAATATTTGAAATATAATAAATAAAATAAAATGGTTCATCAAATTATTTCTCCGATCTTCTATAAATTGTCTTGTTTCTACATACTTATTCACAATCCAGGAACAATAATATATCCACTTTAATGTTCACACCCGCTAAAGTCAGAATACTACATTTTGGCAATTTTATAAAATTTAATTGTTAACTCAATTCTGTAATCCTAACTTATAAATAATGTAGATTAATTTACCAATATCAAAAATATTTATTCAATTATATCAATTAAATATTATGTAAAAAATTGCCTATAATTTAGACGTTAATAAAATTAATAATTATTATTATTTATAAAAATACTTATCACATCGTTAAAAATATTCTAAATAATCATTTAGTTGCATAACATAACAAAACTCGTGGTTTGTAAATGTACTTTTTACTTTATTTGGTAACTTCAAAGTTCAAATTTATACGATTCCATAATAAAAGATTTTTATATTTAAATAAGTAGCTATTTATTAAATTACAAATTATATGGATGAAACTGTGAAGTTAATTCGCATAGATAGTATTGTACTATTGTACATATAAATGTAGACGGTATTAATATTAACTTTTTACAAATTTTTAAAAGCCGTGGATGAAATAGGTACATAATTAATTCAATACTCTTAGTCAACTACAAAAAATGTCTGATATAATGTTAGTCTCTCTAAATTAATATAACACATATTGTTACGTTTTGACTAGTAGATAGTTACCTACCTTTAATATACTATAAGCCAATTGTTAAATATGGTTTTTGGTCATCATTATATAATATACATTACAAGATAAGTAGATAATAACATATAGTACATTTAAAATACTTGCATAAATGCAATAGTATAAAATAAATGGATGTAGGTACAATATAATATGTATGTACACCTACTGTGCTTAATTATTTTTCCTTTGACAAAATTTCACCTAAGATTTGTGACCACGTGGGAACTACTTGATAAACGTTCCAACTCATCGATATACACTTTAATATTTGGACATCTGCTACTGGAAATAACCCTTTCGAGTTTCGGCGCGTTTCCATTATCACTGTAACGAAACCTATTGTTATTATAAAGACCAGAAATATCACGTGGTCTTTATAATGTACCCATTCACCTTATCATCTGCTCAAATATATTATATTTGTATTGATATAGCAAAAGTATTATATTATAGTACCTATACCTGTACTAAACACATGGCGGGAAAAAATACACCTTTACCGCCAATTCAGCCCGCTTTTTTGACAGCATGCGAGCCGATTTAATAAAATCAAGCATCTAGTGATTTATTCTTCAATAATATTGATGTACCTATATTATCGAAATATTAAGAGATTTTTTGAGTATATAATGTACAGTATATTAGTATACACTTTATTTTCAATCACTTATTAATTATTATTACCAACGCGTTGTGATATTTAGATACTTGACCAATACTTGATTCATATTCGGAAATGTATGCTTCAAAACGGTAATGAAAAAAAATTCATTCAGAATATTTTATAGATATAGGTTAATAGCCATTAGGTAGGTATTAGTGTTATGTATTAGTATTTGTATTTTTTTAAACTGTAAATATTATAAATAGGTAAATAAGTACATCAATACGCAGCATACGCCATTAGATACCTTTCATTAGGTATACCATTTCAACAGTTTCAGTTGAAAATAAATTAAAACTTACAATATTGTCTGCACTTAAAAACAGTATATATAGGCCTACAAGTATTCAGTTCAAATCTTCAAAATAAATTAGTACTTTTTCACCGTTGTATTTTATTTTATTTTGTGTTTAAATTTTAGAGACTAAAAATCTAAGAAATAATATAAAAAATCATGAAATTATAATAGTGTACTATTATATAATATATTTTATAATATACTAATATGTAATAATTCTATCTGCAAAAGCAATAGCGACGACCAAGAACGTTTCAATTTATGTGTTCTACCTATAATATAATACAATATTAAATAATTTTAGTAGATTTATACGCTTATAATAATATAGTAAATATATACCTACTAACATATTAATAACTATGTAGACATGTAATATTGTAATGGAAACAATAAAAATAATCATATGTTTTGAAATTTTAATAAATTAATGTTATGACAACATATTAAGTTTCAATTTTACATATACTTTATGAAACTTAACAAAATTATTATATTAAAACTATTGTTGTTATTTTCATAATTATAATAACATAATAACACCAATAGAACAGACAACATCAATTTTAAGGAAATCCTTCCTCCTCTAAAAATAACATCAATTTTTGTTCTGTTTGTACGCACTTAAATAATGCAGGTGGTGTTTTTCATCTTAGAAATTTGCCCTAGTGCCTTACTATAATTTCTAAGTTTCTGCACTATTGTATACAAACGTGCAGCTGTTTATAAGTGAATCGCTCACATATTATATTTACCCAGAACCTAATAATAATTATACTTATTATATAAAATACCGTCACAGCATCTTCTTAAAATCCGATTCTATAATATTATATACCTACCTGTAAAACACCTTTTGCCGCCAAATCGTAAACTGCAAGTGATGGGCGCCGTATACGCACAGGTTCCATTGAACGTGCACTACCCCTTTTGTCATTATAAATAACACCACTTTTAATGCAAAAATATAAATCGGTCAAAAGGTGAATACGGTTCGATGTGCGTCTGCTGCAGTCCGTCTGACCTAAATGCATTGTGTATGCATGTACGTACATGCAGAATTGCAGCCATGCACAATAACAGGTGTAATATTTTAAAAGTTATTCACGTTTTCTATAACCGACACCACAGCTGCATTAAAGATATTGTAGTCTCAATGTGTAGCCATGCAGGTAAGATACTTAGGTACCTACTACGTAGGATATTATAACATCGTATCGACAGAATCGATGACAATATACCTGCATCAAATATGATCTGCATGAAAACCTTGTCTTAATATATAATATATATTTATTCTTTAAAGGATAATGGGTGCTATTGAAGACATTTATATTTTTACGTACAACTCTTTTCCCGTGTATTGTCTGTTCATTCAACTCCTCGAGCCCGCCATTTCACCTGCTGTAAAATATAAAATATCCCTCCAAAAAATACGTCTGTTTTCAGTCAGTTTATGGGGCCATTTTCATGATTTCAACATTTGAACTCGAAAAATTGAAATCATTCATCTTTATAGTATAGTAACCTAACCTAACCTTTATAGTAAGCAAATATTATAATGTAAGTATTTTATAATATGTATAATGCATATGTTATATACATTATACCTATTATATTGAATATCAAAATAGCTGAAACCGAAAAAATGTTAAACATTATCATTATTATAATATACAGTAGACTTTCGGTACTCCAGTCGTGCAATAATCTGCTACATCCAGTAACTCAGCTTATTCTATTTTTATTTTTACTATTATTATTAAAAAAAACTATAAGAAAAAGTCTTAAAAGCATCAATACAAGGAACAAAAAGTTGATAATGTTTTTAATCCTGTCCCACCAAAAGATTAATTCAACACAGTTATAAATTAATATTTATTTATAATTTATTTGAATAGGTATTATTTATGCGTTACAAAAATAAATTAGGTTTTTCAAAAAAAAAACTCAGTTTTTATGTGAATATTCATTAATCCGTCTGTTCATTATTGGTCTGATATATAGCAGATTACCGAGAGTATAATATAGGTAATAAATCGAAACATTTTTATCGACATTTATTGAAAAACATTCAGGCGTCTATAAATATTTCAAAAGGTATCAAAATATTTTGAAATTGTTGTTACACATATAGGCATATAAAATTCTAATAAAAACATATTATTTTGAATATTTATTGTTATTTGTGTTTGAGTTAGCCAAAAAACAAAATTGATTTTGTCAAATTTAAGTTTTGCGTAAAAATTTCTGTTTTTTTTAATATATATTTATTTTTCCTGGTAATTTTTAAAAGAATTAGTTCTTTACTTCCCCGAAGTATTAACTAGATCCAATTTTCTATCAGAAACCATAGTTGAAAATTGAAGCATTTTTACTGCCCCAAAAAGTTATGACAAACACGAAAGTAAAATAATAATAAAAAAATAAAAAACACATACCGTCATATCGCTCAGAATCTAAAATATTGAATTATTTCAAACCAAATATATAAAAAAAATACTAATTTTATACACTAATAAATAATAATTGAAATCTATGATTCAAAACATATTTTTAATTCAATTAAAAACGTACTAGTTAAAATGCATATTTTTTTATAGATAATTGTAATACATTATAATATAAAATCAAAAAAAAATACTGAAAAACTATCACAATGATAATTATTTAAATTATTTATTCTAAAGAAAGAAATATAGTTTTAAAAATTAAATTATTATTTATCTGCATAAAATGTAATATTATGATATCTATTGACTATAGGTACTGTAAACTGTTACATACTGTATTCGATTAACGATATTTCCATGTTTTTGGTTATAATTTATACTAAGCATACAATATATAGCACACTAATATAAAATATAAATTAATATGACTAATGCGTAAAATCTAAACAGCCAAAATTCCTAATAAAGCGATATTTGAACGATAACGTTACCCGTTGATCATAACTAAATTATTTAGAATAGTTTTTTGTCGAGTAATAATCAATTTTTACCTAACACAATTTGTATATATCCTAGTTACTAACATAAACTAATTAGGGCCTAGTGTATATCGATACAACATTTTTAATAAAATCTCGAATAAAATTATTATTTTCAATTTTTACTAAGTAAATATAATAAAAGAAAATCACAATATTAAATAAAATAAAATCTAGCTTTACAAAAAGATCGTGCTTTAGTTGTAGTATACAATAAGAGCACTATTGCTTTAAATTCATAAAATAACAATATATAAATAGGTAGATGTAGTACCTACAATAACTATTCCTTATATTAGTATAGATTGGTAAGTACTACATTATTCGTTCAATTTTTATAACATTCTTGTAGATCCTTAACTACCAAAAGCAACTACCATCACAAAAGGGTGCACCTATACGAGATCTATTGAAGTAAGTTCTTTGAAGGTTCTTAGGTTGTATGGGTGTATATCTCGCTTGGCCCATGGGCGTTCAAAGTTTCCCGTGTACAATCATTAGGAATAATTTATGTGTTACACACTTTATTATTTATGTATAAGATATAATATACTTTTACATCGATCATTTCAGATACTTTGTTATAATGGCTGTATTTTGATTGGTATACGACGCACGCATATCCAACTCAAAGTATTAAATATTTTATAAGGTTAATCCTTAGGACCTCATAATATATTTTATTATATTATTAATAATAATTTTATGTAATATGTATTAAATATTATAAAAACTCCAGCAAAAAAAAATCAAATTTATTATTTATTATAGATAGAAATTATTTATTATTTTTATTTAATTTTCCAATGATAATGGCGACCGCGATTACACAAAACGAAAATTCGAGAGCTAAACGTTTGACTTGTAACACTAAACTCTAATGCAGAAGAGTGTGTCCCCTTCCGAGGACCTTACACTACATTTTTTAACTATAAATTATATAACTATGTAATTATAATAATTAATATATTTTTTTTAAATCAATAAGTTCTATTAAATTTTAAAAATAAAGGAACAAAATGCTTATATAATATAACACTGATAATTATAAAAATTTAATAAGTAGTTAGTTGATCTCAGTATAATTAATATACATAAATAATGATATGCACAATTTAAAAAAATTATACACACAGTACACTTAATATTACATTATAGTCAATCAATTAACTATTTTCTTTTATTTATGAATGTATGATTGTCTATGTACGGTATATAATCAAAGTTGTGCTAAAAAAAGGATAAAAAACACTTATTGTGTAGATGAGGATAATTGTTTACTTAACATAAATAAAAAAAAAATATAGCTGTAGACTGAAATGGGTTCACAAAAATAAACAATTAAAAATTATATTTTAATAAAAACTTCAACTTATATTATTAGTCACATTTTTTACGTTTTTATGCATAAACATTCCTACATCATCCAATTAGATCGTATGTGTGAAATTTTGAATTTGAAAACTAATTAATACACCATGTATTAGACATAATGTGATTTTTTTTTTAAAAAAAAAGGCATTTCGTAATTTATGAAATTCAATTAGTAGATATTTCATTATATTAATGTTCTAAAAGATAACAAAACATTGCCTTTAAGTGAATAGTGCAATTGGAATATGATTGCATTTAATTTAGACAGTGAAAATTACGTAAAACATGTTTTTATTTTCAAAAACGGACAACAAGTGGCCGTTCAACCAATAAGAAAAATCAACTTCACGATTCTCACGTTTTTAGGCTATTACATTCATTAGACATCGAATTAGATGGTATGTGTGAAATTGTGAATTTGAAAACTTATTTCTTCACCATGTATTAGACATAATGTGATTTTTTCAAAAAATCGGTTTTTCGTATTTTTTGACTTTCACTTCGGAAATATTTCATTATATTAATGTTCTAAAAGTTAACAAAACGTTACCTTTATTTGAATAGTGTGTTTGGAAAATGATTGCATTTAATTTAGACAGTAAAAATTACGTAAAACATGTTTTTTTTCAAAAACGGACAACAAGTGGCCGTTGGACCAATAAGAAAAATCAATTTCACAATTTTTACGTTTTTATGCTTTTACATACATTAGTCATCGAAATAGATGGTATGTGTGAAATTGTGAATTTGAAAACTTATTTCTTCACCATGTATTAGACATAATGTGATTTTTTCAAAAAATCGGTTTTTTGTACTTTTTGACTTTCAGTCGGAGATATTCCATTAGATTTTTCTTATTGGTCCAACGGCGACTTGTTGTCAGTTTTTTAACAAAATAGCATGTTTTACGTTATTTTCACAGTCTAAATTAAATGCAATCATTTTCCAAGAGCACTATTCACTTAAAGGCAACGTTTCGTTAGCTTTTAGAACAATCAAAAAATGGTTTAACTCTGAATAGAAAGTCAAAAAGTACGAAAAACCGATTTTTTGAAAAAGCACTGTATGTCTAATACATAGTGAAGAATTAGGTTTTAAAATTCAAAATTTCACACATACCATCTAATTCCATGGCTAATGAATGTAAAAGCATAAAAACATAAAAATTATGAAAATGATTTTTCTTAATAGTTGAACGGCCACTTGTTGTCCGTTTTTGAAAATAAAAACATGTTTTACGTTATTTTCACAGTCTAAACTAAATGCAATCATTTTCCAAACGCACTATTCATATAAAGGTAACGTTTCGTTAACTTTTAGAACATTAATATAATGAAATATTTACGAAGTGAATGCCAAAAAATTCGAAAAACCGATTATTTGAAAAAATCACTGTGTGTCTAATACATGGTGAAGAAATAGGTTTTCAAATTCAAAATTTCACAAATACCATCTATTTCGATGACTAATGTATGTAAAAGTATAGAAACGTAAAAATTGTGAAATTGATTTTTCTTATTAGTTGAACGGCCACTTGTTGTCGATTTAAAAAAAAAATATAATTACGTAATTTTCTTAGTCTAAATTAAATGCAATCATTTTCCAAGAGCACTGTTCACTTTCTGTTCACACAGAAACGTTTCGTTAACTTTTAGAACAATCATAAAATGGTTTAACTCTGAATAGAACGTCAAAAAGTACGAAAAACCGATTTTTTGAAAAAATCACATTATGTCTAATACTTGGTGAAGAAATATGTTTTCAAATTCAAAATTTCACACATACCACCTAATTCGATGACAAATGAATATAAAAGCATAAAAACGTAAAAATTGTGAAATTGATTTTTCTTATTAGTTGAACGCTCACTTGTTGTCGATTTTTAAAAAAAAAAATATAATTACGTAATTTTCTTAGTCTAAATTAAATACAATCATTTTTCAAACGCACTATTCAAATAAAGGCAACAACACAGAACCTAATAAAACATTAATATAATGGAATATCTCCGAATAGAAAGTCAAAAAGTACGAAAAACCGATTTTTTGAAAAAATCACTTTATGTCTAATATTTGATGAAGAGATAAGTTTTCAAATTCAAAATTTCACACATACCATCTAATTCGATGACTAAGGAATGTAAAAGCATAAAAACGTAAAAACTGTGAAATTGGTTTTTCTTATTATTCAAACGGCCACTTGTTGTCAGTTTTTCAAAAAAATAACATGTTTTACGTTATTTTCACAGTCTAAACTAAATGCAATCATTTTCCAAAAGCATTATTCATTTAAAGGCAACGTTTCGTTAACTTTTAGAACAATCAAAAAATGGTTTAACTCTGAATTGAAAGTCAAAAAGTACGAAAAACCGATTTTTTGAAAAAATTACTTGATGTCTAATACATGGTGAAGATATAGGTTTTCAAATTCAAAATTTCACACATACCATCTAACTCGATGATTTATGAATGTAAAAGCATAAAAACGTGAAAACTGTGAAATTGATTTTTCTTATTATTCAAACGGCCACTTGTTGTCGATTATTTAAAAAAATATAATTACGTAATTTTCTTAGTCTTAATTAAATGCAATCATTTTCCAAGAGCACTGCTCACTTAAAGGCAACGTTTCGTTAGCTTTTAGAACAATCAAGAAATGGTTTAACTCTGAATAGAACGTCAAAAAGTACGAAAAACCGATTTTTTGAAAAAGCACTGTATTAGACATACATAGTGAAGAATTAGGTTTTAAAATTCAAAATTTCACACATACCATCTAATTCCATGGCTAATGAATATAAAAGCATAAAAACGGGAAAATTGTGAAATTGGTTTTTCTTATTGGTATAACGGCCACTGGTTGTCAGTTTTTCAAAAAAATAACATGTTTTACGTAATATCCACTGTCCAAATTAAATGCAATCATTTTCCAAACGCACTATTCAAATAAAGGCAACGACACAGTACCTAATAGAACATTAATATAATGGAATATTTCCGAATTGAAAATAAAAAAGTATAAAAAACCGATTTTTTGAAAAAATCACATTATGTCTAATACATGGTTAAAAAATAAGTTTTCAAATTCATAATTTCACATATACCATCTATTTCGAAGACTAATTAATGTAAAAGCATAAAAACTTAAAAATTGTGAATTTGTTTTTTCTTTTTGGTTGAACGGCCACTTGTTGTCTTTAGGTGAATAATGCGTTTTAAAAATGATTGTGTTTGATTTAGACTGTGAAAATTACTTCATATCAAATTTTAAATCTGTTCCCTTACTTCATTCTAATATTTAATAATCTTAAATAATTTATTATTTAATGTTGATTCTAGATTTATAAATTTAAAAATATTTTTAAATGATCTCAAATATGTTCAATAAATGAACATATTCATTAATTATGACCCAAAAATGTAATAACTCCAAAATAATACAGAATCGTTAGGCCATGAAACAGATTTTGATGCGTGCTATTAATTTTTTATATAGTTAATATACAAATCAGTACAAATGTCGTCTTTGTAGTCATGATTATTCCTTTTTATTATATTAACTACATTGAAAGTTCCTATTGTTGCTTCTCCAAACGCAGATATTCATCTGAGTGGTATTATATTTCTACTTAATGGTTCTTAGCAGGAGACTCCCAACTTTCTGTCGAGTTTAAATTTACTTGTTTCAAGTGCACATCCTCAAAAAACGTTCTCTCTTAAATCAGTCAATGCATAGAACACTATAGTCACTACACTATACCAATTTTATGAATTTTAATTTTTATGATTTTACTTGGTTCTGTTATACGGACATAATATATTTTGTTTTAAATTGTTTATGGCCTTCAAATATATTTCGTTGTTTATAAGTTATACCAATGTTTACATAAAATATTACCAGTAAGTTCACATTTTTATAAACAAATAATAGCATTTCTTATTTTCAAAATTACTTATTATTTATCAAATAATTTCATACAATCATTTGATTTTAATATCACATCTAATTAAACATAGAACATAACAGTAGGTATAATAATTGAATAAACTTCAAAACCGCATAATATGGTAATAATTATAATCTTTATTTTTCAGTTATCACTTGTTAATTAAAAGTGTAAATTACAAAAAAAAAAGTACATTATTATATATTATTCAAAGTTAATTAGGTACAATATTGTTCTATTCATTGTGATATTTACAACTATCACATTTGTGATGCATAGGTATACATGTTATAAATTATTGTACAATCACTTATGTTGTGTTCAGTAAAATATCATGACTATATTATTACATTAAATTATGACTTAGAAAAAATGTATGTTTACCTTAGCATAATACTACAACAATGTTTTTGCCTACGATAAATTATTAAAATACAAATTTGTTAAAGAAACCCTAACTGACTATTGACTAGAACGGCCTGTAGTTCAATATAATAGTATCAAAATAATTCTTGAGGAATCATTTTTATTTTTCTTACTTAATTTTAATAACCAATATTTTATTAAATATACAGTACAATAATTATGTCTATTTAACAATAACAACAATAATAAAACTTAATTTACAATAAAAAAAAGCCAGCCTTCCTGACTTCCTATTGTGCACACTTGGTGCTTACACCTATTATAATTATTGAATAAAATCAGTCATTTTTTTCTATTTGTTAAAATATAGATTATGTTAATACAATTTATACAAAAATGAAGTTAAAAAAAATATGTATATAAATATAAATGTACTCCAATAAACCGATATAAGTGACAAGACAGTTGAATAAAATTAAAAAAAAAACAATTCATAACATAATATAATAATAAAAATGACTGATGAAAATTATTTAAATTAGCAATTGTTTGGCAATAGTTATTTACAATAATCAGTAAAAAAGTTAACAAAAATGCCCAAAACAAAATAACAGAAAAACCAAGGAAGACAAAATCTATTTGTATATCTTAATAACATCTTTAATAACAGCACGGCAAATCGGACAACGGCCCAAACGTACCCACTGCTTTTTAGCGCATTCGTAGCACATGCATAGATGTCCGCATGTGTACAAAGCACAGTCAACTGCTCTTTCGAAACAAATCGAACATTCTCCTTCGCCAGAAGGTAATTGCTAAAGGGGAAAAAAATTGAAATTATTACTCATGCGCAACTCAAAATATATAAATTGTGTACTTCGCATCATCATCATTAGACGAGCACTCTTCAACAATGTCAATGTATTAAACTATGATCATCTATGGTCAGTGTATCTTACCTCTGGAAGATGTGGTTGTTGAGTAACAGGAGCGACTCTTGGCTGTATCTGTTGAATGGTGACGGACGGCGGTCTAGCAGACATTTGCTGATGCTGTTGCATGCCAGAAGACGCCTGCGACAGGGCCGGAGACGGATGACACATCTGATTGTTCTGAGCGGCAGGTAGGTTTACGATGAGCACGGTGCCGCCGTTAGCGTCTGTGTTTACTTCTAGGATGTTTGACCGAACCATCGGTGGCTGCGGTGCGTAGCACACAGTCGGTGAAACGGACGACGAAACCGTCTCGTAGGAAGTCGACGGTTGTGGCGAAGATTGGACGATAGCGTTCGGGGTGCAGCCCATGGACGGTCGGGCCAACATTTTCGATACGACAATCTGCGTGGTCGTGCCGTAAATGTCGAACACTCCCCACAACGTTTGCGAGTGGTCCACGCACATCAGCACGATCTCTGCGTTTCCGTTTTTGCTGCACAACACTTCGCCTGCAGAACAAATAAAAAAAAAAAAAACCGTTTAGTTTAGTTTTCGAGAAACACGCATATTATTATTTTGTCGATTTATTATGATTATTATGCGGTTTTAAGCTATTCGTATATATCGTCCAAAAGTCACATTTGCAGATTATTTTGAAGTTATAGCCATTCTATAGATACCTCATTAAAATATAATATTTAAGTATACTTAGTAAATATTGTTATGTACCGTTGTTGTTGATGGAGAATATCAGCACGTCGCCGGGTTTGGTCTCTTCTGCAACGTTTCTACTCATGACCCAGTACTCGCGGCGGTCGACCAACTGGTTGGGGTCGTCGGGCAGTTCGCCGATGCCGATGCTGCTCGGATCGCAGCACGTTACGCCGAACGACAGGCTTCCCACGTACAGTTGACTAGTTTTTGTGATCTGCACCAGGTATTTCTCGCCGATCTGCAGGGGCTGTTTCGTGAAAGTGTACCCTTGGAAGAAGGCCGTTGACAGTCTGGAGCCCACGCACGGCACACCGTCTTTCATGCTTATCATCACGTGCCGGCCCTTGCGCACTAATCTCAAAGGTTCCACATTGTCTACTGTCTGGCCACGTGGGGGCGACGGGACCACCGCCGAAGTCGACGACACGGTCACGGCGGACAGCTGAGAGGAGATTTCCAGTTCATCGCTGTACCGAGAAAAATAAAAAGTTAGTATCGCACAATATAATTATATTATTGTTGCAGAATATCGCGGATGAATACTACAAATCACACTAATATCGATGATAATAAAAAACGGATGACATTACTGTCATCCCTGCAGTTTACGAGTTTATTTAGGAGTGAGGTTTTATGAAAAAAAAATTATAAATAATAACATTTTTTTTTAAATTATACGCCACAAGTCATGGAGTACAATCTCAATCGATATTTTATGCTATCCTATTCATTCTTACATATTATATAATATATCATTTTTCGACATAAACACGTACCTTCTGGAAGACCTGTTATTGTTCAGTTGTGGACGGCAGTCGAGAAACTCGACGATGGTCGAATTTCCGTAAATATCCAACAACACCCAAAGTGGTGACCTGGTGTCAATGCCCTGCATGAACACGCCTTTGGATTCGCCATTAAGGCCATAGTGCACGTCGCCACCAGCATCAACGTAGAAAAATAGCAAGCCATCGTGAACTGCATGCCGTTCACTAAGCGCTTTCGCCCAAAATCCCGATTTGCTGGTCAGATCTAAAGAAACAAGAGAAAACGAGAATAAGTATATAGATCTATATAAATTGAATATAATATTAAATAATAAAAAATAATATCAGAAATATATAGCAATCGCGTGACTTCGAGTACGTATATAAAAACGAATAATGGAATATTATAATATATTGAACACTAACCGGGACAAGCGTATTTCGGAACTTTCTTGACGTTCGACGGATCTTCGCTGGTGAACCCGAACCGGAGTACGCCGCTCCAATTGTCGGATATCTCCAGGAACTTGATATACACCTTTTCATTGATGGCAACCGGCCGACTGCTGAATGCAACTCCCTTGCAAAAGCTGTCCACCCGCCTGGCGACGAACCCGTCCTTGTACAGTCGGATATTTTCGCCGTGAACATTATGGAACTTCAGTGGCGGTAGGTTAAGATTGACAGCGCCGGTGCCCGATTTTGGTGCTGCAAACAAAAAACGTAAAACTGTTAGACAACTATAACAAAAAAAAAAAAACAAAACCGTGCGTATTATTGTTTAAACAATAATAATATTATATTGTTGGACAGCGCGTAGAAGTCTATGATAATATTATGTTATCGTTTTAATTAATATTTTTATAATATAATCTCAGTACGACAAATGTACTACGACAACAATGATAATAATATTGTATTATTGTGTGCCCTGCATATATGTGTGTATGTGGGTGTGTGATATACGTGTGTCTGTGTGTATGTGTGTGAGGCCGAGTGGGTACGAAGCGAGGAATCGTCGAGTCTCTTTCATTCGGCAATTGTCACGGTCGAGTTTCCCACGACGACGACGTACGGTTAATATAAAAATGTGTTTCGTACGTATACATATATCATAATATTTTATACGTGTATACCTATATATATATACATGCCATTACGATTGGTGTGGGACAATACGAGTGGTTCCTTAACACACTCGGTGACTATACGTATTATATGTATATAGGATGACCGCGACAATGCACATGAAAAGCGGCCGCCGATGGCCGTGGGGTAGTCGAATGTGACATGTCATAAATGGAACAATGAGACGACGGACGAAGGACCAACATGCAATATACGGTATAAAATAATAAAGCCCGGCCGTCGGAATCGAGTGACGAGTACCTTATATATAGTTAACATTTTTCGGTTCCAGTCGTATACGAAAATCGTTTTTTATGAATGTTCTCGGTCGTATTTTAATTATACACAATAATAATAATCGTGGTGCTCGAGTACAAAAACCAGATAGACGCATTGCCGCCGCTTTCTGATTCAACGATATCTCATGTTATATTTTTTACCGAAAGATTCGAATCGGACAACAACATAATCTGACCGAACAAAAATGGAATAATAATTAACAAAAAACTACTAGGCAACTCAGATATGGTTGCAGGTTTCGTCTACGGTTTATTGTCATATTACATTATTTATATTCAATTTTCTACCGGCAGACCGTGAACTACGCATAGTATGTTTCGCATGTGTGGTTGCCAGGTGGTTGAACGCGTGTTAGTGATTCGTATATCCGGTGGTTTAAGCGGGCACGTAAAAAAAGGGTTATTATCATGAAACGAACGACGGTCATATAATATTACATACACAACGCCGTCTTGGTGGAGTGTGGGTATACGACTAAAACTGAATGACTATAAACAACGCAAAGGAAAGAAAAACGACCCACTGAATCGGTTAAAAACGTCATATTATACGAAGAATATCATAAAATACAATTTAACGTTATCTGTTTCAGTCGGGAACACATACATATTAGATAAATATAATAAATGCATACGAATTCGCGTATTATTACAATATGTATAAGGACATTATAATATGCAATATCATATGAATTATAATAACAATAATAATAACGATATCGTTACGTGAGGAGCACGCACGCTATATTATAACGGCAACTTTGACGAGTATCACGCACGAGTCGAAGACTCGACAATTGCGGAGACGCTGGTGGATAGGTGAGGGGTTGGGGATCTAGGCCTACCGCCCTACACGTTATCATAACTCCGAGTCAAGTATACGCGTAGTACCTACGTACCTACATACAATAAAGTAGAAAATATGCATAATAAAAGCGCATCATAGTTACTCGGGTCACACATTGTTCGCGGGCGCGCGAGCGAACGAAAGACAAAACTCGCGGGACAGAGAGAGCAACATGAAAAAAAAACCAACCTATATAATGAAAAAAATTATAATATTATATTATTTTACCGCGCGCAACACGGAGGCGGCTGAGACGACGATCCGGTCTTGTGCACTAGAAAATTTCGTATTACAATCGCGCGGCTTGTGCGAAGGGGGAGACGATCCCATTGTGTACGCGGGGCGCGCGGTTTCCGGTGGAACGCCCGCCCGCCCATCGCACACAACCGCGGCTGGTTCTTGCGCACGTCCGCCGGAAGTCCGAATTCGTAAAGCGCCAAAGACGACGTTTAAATACGACACGATCGCGCGGAGCACAATATAATAATACAATATACTCTTCAGCTGCGCAAGCGCATCGTCGGCGGTCGAGATAGCGGTGTCGGTATGCAAATGATAGGGAGAGAGAGGAAAGACCCCCCCCCATAGTTCAAAAGAATGAGATGCCGGAAATAATTATCGGCGGTCGGACGGTATGTGTATTATTGTTATTAGTTTAAAAAGTGCAAAACAAAAAATTGGTAACCACAACGTATAGCTATGATTACGTGCGAGCAATCGCGCGCACAAAACCGATTTACATACCGCATATTAAGAAGCCTCGATCATTTCCAATATCGACGTTAATTCGACTCATCGGAATCGATATTTTTATAGAGTGAAGGTTAGTTTTAAAAAATTTAACCGAGAAAATACCGTATACAAAAGCGGGTTCACGTCGTCTGTAAGTGTGTGTCGTGTGACTTTTGTATCATAAAATTCTGATTGGCCGTGGACATCGAGGCGTCATTTATACTTATATATTAATCTACGGGGGAACTTCCAGAGTCAATAGTCGATCTCTGACACGACAGACGAAATAGCTATAAGAGCGGTCTCGGCATTTCATCGTAAGACTTAGACGCCCCCCCCCCACCCCCAGAGGTTAGCCCTTTACCCCTTCACCCTAAACACCGTCACTGTTATAATCCAAAGCCCGAATGCAACAATATAATTGACACATAATTTGTAATACATTTACACGGGTACAACGACAATAATAATAATATCAAATTATTGTAATCATCGCCGCCGTCGTCATATCGGAAAACCGCAGTGGCCGCCGCGCGCATTTAAATGGATCACGTCGGCGTACGGCGGCGCTTTTTGTGTATGCGTATCAGGCACGGGCGGTTACGAATAATAATGATAGAAAAAAAAAAAATAAAATAGTAATAGTAGCTATAATAATAAACCGTGAGAACGGAATGATGTCACTGTGCGGCCCGGAGTGGTGAGCGGCGAACGGCCAAAACGGTACGGCATAAAATTTACTATACGTACGCTCGTCGTCGTCGTCGTCGGTGGACGACATGCGCTGCAACAACACCGTAGACATTACAGACGTGCTCTATTATCGTCTATTATCGGTACATTATTATTATCGTACGATTTCGGAGACGTATTATATTATCGTGTGCCCGAGGAGAGAGCCGTCGTCTCGTTACACGACGTCAAATCCCAGCACACATTATCGGTAGTTATTTACAATATCACGATATTATTGCGAATGGACTTACGGCGACTATTATAATTACGCGTACGCCTACCTGCGACCATATTATATATTATATTGGTTCGAAATCTATAACCCGGGATTACCGCGCGAGCCAATATTATTATCTCGATCTTACCCATGTATTATGATATATTATTATACGTAATGTACACGACAGTATTAAAACTGTAATCTAGAATGCACGTCTCCTCTTAAGGTCGTCGTCGTCGTCGTCGTCATCCGTTGTAGCAGCGATGCAGCATCGTAGTATGTCGTCAGTCCGAGGTGTCTCGTTCCGTACGGAAAGTCCGATCTTCTGTTACGCGTACAATAACATGACGTATACATACCGGATAATGTTGCGTTGTACCGGGCAGCGAATAATATTGTTGTTTTTATTATTATATTACGAACGCGGCACGTCGGTCATGGAAAAAACGACGAAGGGGCGAACGGGGACGCTGCAGAAATACGTAACGGTTTTTCAGTTTGGTCGCGAGGGGTGAGTTCGGCGACCCGCGGGTATTGTATTATTATAGTGTCGCGCGCGACCCTCGTGGGAACGCCGGGCCATCTGTAGCTATCTCGGTTGGCACTTTGCGCGCCGCTATGATGGACCACCACCGCCACCGCAGTCGTCGACAAGGCCGTTAATCCTTGTGTCGGCGTCGCGTCCCCGAGGGCTTACATCGCCGCGCCCGTAGGCACCGGCTTTGCTCTCGACGGACAAGGGCGAAAAGTCGAGAGAAAACCAAACCCGCGGGGGCGTATCGTATACATGTACACGCGTTGTACGGTACGAGTATATATACACGTAACAATATGAGGGTGCGTTTGGAGGATTTTACAATTTAAATTTTAAATGATCGACAGTCAAATCCACCGGATACATATATATATACCCTGTATGCGCGTACACGATATTATATATTATTATGAGCGGACGGCTACAAAACGCTACCCCACGATAATGCGATCATCTGAGGAGTATTAATAAAACCACTGCGACGTCCAGAAAATGTTCCTCGGGGACACCACTTCTCGATATGATAATATACTACGCGCGTATATAATCTATAATACATTTTAAATTCATGACGGGTGTCGTAAATACTAAATTATGAGACAGACGACGACAATTGACGCAGATCGCGTTAATTTCGGTTAGTTAACGGAATTAAGCCGACCGACGAGTACGGACAATTTGTTATTATATATTATTATCGTTATTAACGACCGCGGCGAACAACGACGACATGCCTTAAACGGCTGACAGTAATTAACACGTCGGTGGCGCCGACGTAATAATAATAATAGTATATAACGACGACGGAAAGAGACTTACGACCGGTACGTTATTCTTCTTTCCTCTTTTTTTTTTTTTTTTTTTACGCAATCTCACTTCACCACTATTTGTCCATAAATTACAACGCTACTATCGATGTCGAGCACAACTACTGAGAAAGCCGGAGTAAACGGAGTCGAACGTATACGGAGCATAATATACGCATGTCGCATACCTATTATTATTCACTATCCTGTGCAACGACGTCTAAACACTTATAATACATAATGTTATGATCACATACCCAGGCCGATTTTCTTGCGGATTTTCTTGAGACCTTTCATTTTGAACTTGAGCGGCGCCAAGAAATGGTCTACGGTACACTGACACGGCGGTTCGGGAGCTACAGCGACGGACCTGCTGACGACGTTGTTGCTGCGGTTATCGGCGTTGCCCAGTACACCCATTTAGCGGGATTTATTGCGTGAGCGACGATTTCTTATATAAACACAAAGTGCGACGGACAGACGTCGTGTCGCGTGCGATTTCTTATAAAATTAATATCGGATAACTAATAGAACGGCGCGTGCACGTGTAATATTAACTATAATAATTTTTTTTTGGACAGAGGGATAAATATATGACGTTATCACCACGGCGTCGTTACGAGCGTTGGGAACGGTGGACGCGACGAGGAGCGAACGCGTACTGAACGTGATCGGCTCCGGAAAGGAACTGACGAGTGTTGCTGCAATGCTGCCGAAAGCGACCGCCCGCAGTACGGTGTGAGGGCACGCGTCTCCCGCGGGCGACATCTGCTCGCCCGGCGGTGCCGTGGTGGGGGCAAGCGCTCGCGCGCAGGTGGTGCACTGCGCCGCCGTACACGACGACGGCGACAAGCGATACGCCGCCGCCGAGCACGTCGTGCATAATATTATATTATTTTATTAATATAGGTATATATAAAGTGCGTATCGTTATACGGGAATTATAATAATTATTATGTATATATAGGCGTAATATTATACGGGAGAACGTTTTCACCTGGTGCGCGAATAATGGGCGGCGATGTAGAGTGAACGAATTATAATAAAAAGCGAAGAGGAGGAAACACCGGAGCGCGCGCGACCGAAGCGTGTGCGTCTCCTTTGATCGAAACAATGAGACCATCCGACCGTCGTAAAAAAAAAGTCATATACATTACGTCTTATGGACGTCCGTCGAGAACACATAATATAAATACTCTACCCCCTGGGAGACGTGTAAAGACGATTTGCAGGTTCTCGGGAGGACCTGCTACCGGCAATTATTGTATGGATATAATATACGACTCGGTGGCGTGCGTCAAGGTATATACGACTCATAACAATCGTTTTCCCGACGATATGCAGGCATTCGACGATGCGCGAATTTCTTAGGGTTTCACAAAGGTACGGGCCAACAGGTTTCTTATTCGCTTGCGACTCGCCCGACGCCATAAAATGTGATGAAGTGAATTTTTTGACAAAAAAAAAAAAAAAAATCGCAATTGTTTCGAAGAACACCGTAGTCGAAGTCGGCGACTATACAGTAGGCACCTTATTTAACGTATACCGAGTAATAACTACAATTTATAATATTAATATGTTCCGGCAATACGGTGATTTACCAATAATTCGATTATGGTCACTAATTAATAATTGTTCAATTGATTTTGTGACTATCCACTCTATTTGAACGACAATCGTTATAACAATAGAATTTGTCGTTAACAATATTATTATACATGGCAATACCATAATAATTTAATATTATATCGTTAATAATGATTACCGAAACGTGAACGAACGAGGACACCTACTGATGAGTCGACAACTTAAACAACCGTAAAGACCACCCATTCTGTATTCACATTTCACAGTCTAATAATTGACTTCACCATTGAACAATATGCGGCACACATTTATACATTCATTAAAATCCCATTTCTTTTTTTCCGTTGTACAGTATACATTTTAGTGGTTTGAATTTTGAAATCGTCTTATCTTATCTACGATAACTTACTTTTATAGTCAATTTCTCTCGTGTTAGTGAAATTGTTACTTAATAATTAAACAACGTGCAATATATTAATATTTAATTATTCAAATTATTTAAGCGCATTGGAAACCTAATCTATGTTTAGGTGAGCTAAAATAATTATGCAGTCACAACGTCGTGTTGACACTCGTTTCGTCCAAATGATAACCTATAGGCTATGAGACAACAGCCAACAACTGTAAACAAAATAATTATCATCGATAAGAAAAAAGTACAAAAAAAAATCTATTCGAGCTATTGAATTTTAATCTAACTGATGCGATAAAATTACTTGACAGGAATTTTGTTTTTAAAAATAGTTTCATGTTTATGATTGAAAGTCTCAGAACAATTTTTTTCTTCCTCTCACACAACACTTATTTATATTAAATAATATATTAAGAACGGTATAGGCCATGGGCGTAAACTGGGGGGGACGAGAGGGGGCAACTGCCCCCTTGATATCTTGTAAAATGTACTTATTAGGTGTATTTAGTCACTAAGTATCTTTTAGTATACAGTATATCGGCATAAAATAAAGTTTGCTCCCCATAAAAATTGCCCAAGTTACGCCTATGGGTATAGGTACCTATAATGTTAATTTTTATTTTTAACATACACCTGTCACGACTCACAAAGAAAAATACAAACGTTTAAAAACATATACATCTGGACATCTGGTTCTAAGGATAAACAGAGAAATTATTATACGATCAGACATAATAGTTATTACTTTTTACCTACGTCTTTACATTACACCTGTTGATCAATAATCTTACAGAAATTAAGCAGGAAAAAAATAACTTCATAGCGACTACATTTTCCTGTATCCCACGATCTAGTCGTGTGATCTTGTATGACAATGGAATGATTTCAGGCATTTTTTTATTAGAACACGTTGCAATGTGGCCTCTGTAATTATTACTGTACGCGTAATTTAATATCTTAAAAACGATTATTAACATTGTTGACACTCTGTATTACTGGTAAAAATATGAACAAAACCATGAAATAAAATCTATTACAAATGTAACCATCAATCAGCGATATACATATATTTTCTAGGTAATAAAAATTTTTTAAATAGTACCTATAATATATTTAACACTTATTTAATAATATTTTTCAATAAACGTCATACTTTTCACTCTGATATCATACAATTATTGTTATTTATTCATTATCATAAACTATATCAGCTACGGCTTATAAAAAGCCACTGTACCTCAAAATACAGTAATATTTAATAGTTATTACTTATTATACTCATCCCTATTATTATAATATTATATTATAGTGGTACTATAAACGATCGTGTACATAATACTATAATACTATTTAAAATTTTAATAGGTCGTTGAGCTCGATCAATATCTAAAACACAAATCGAACTATAGAGCGATTCATTCAAAGTATACGTAAACACTATCATATATTCATTATACGCACGTATACACGCATAAGGTATGATATAATAGGTATATAATATTTAAATCTACTACAATATATAACATAGGAAACCGGCTCAAATCGAGAGTAGTCGTGCTGTTTGTGGTAAACGATGTCATAAACGCGCGTGCGTTACGGGATACTATAAACGCGGTCGGCGGTAACCGAAAACCGACTTGTTGCAGTGGCGATTAGGGGGGAACCGTCGACGAACAGCAAACTTATACAACACCGGCGGCGATGGTGATATGTTTGCAGCGGTAATACGAGTAAAACAAATTCGGAGGGGGGATCGGCAGCACTCGACCTCGAGCTTCCTGCTCGGGCGAAGATACGAGCGCAAAAGACTGTGAAATTTTTTACGGCCCGATAAATCACATCCGCCGGAAACGGTCACGGTGCTGCAGTCGAGAGCCACGCATGAAGGAATAGCGCGACGGCTATAGGACAGCGGTAACGGAGATTCCGCTGTAGGTAAACCAAATAATATTACTGCGTAACTATCCGTGTATAGGTACTATCTTTAATATATAGACGTACAACGTAAATCATCGGTGGTTTAATGGATTCGTCGCGATTTCAGTGCGAGCCGCGGTGACGATACAATAATATTGCGTTACATGTAATATATATACAGATATAATATATATATAGGTATATACAACACGGAAAACTACCATGTCGAGAGAAGAGAATAATATTATTCCATCGATTAAACAGAAATACATATTACGTCGCAACCCGAGTTTAAAAAGTCGTCGGCATGGTGAGCAGGTCGCCCCCGCGCTATGCAAGTATAGGTCGGCTGCAGAAGACGTGGCTGGGCGCATGATGAGTGCGTATATAGAACCGACGATCGTGGGAAACGGTAAAAACCTGAGTCGTAGACGACGGTATTTAGACGGCGGTGGCATTAGAAACGATTCCTACACCGGGACGAAGGTATGTGTGTGTTCGTGTGGATGTGTGTGCATATTCGTGTACGTGTGTTTGCGTGTGGAGCGCGATTCTCACGACGTTGACCGCGGGCGCACGTCTGTTATACATCGCGAGAGCCTTTCCCCTCTCGCAAACGGGTCATCCAGAGGTGGGGACTGGGGACCTGACGTGGTCGGGGATTGTGGAAAGGGGGGTATAGAGCATCGATCGTCGATCGTCGATCGTGTGAATCCGTCGTGCGAAATCCTAAGGGGGCGATTGCATTTGTATATAATGCTAAAAAAAGTGCAGCACGATTATATGTATATTGTCATAGGCTCACAATGCGGATGCAGCGTAATTTGTGCCTTGGCAATGACAGTTAGAGATATTAAGGAATAACGTCAATAACAATGTACCAATATTTTAAAAGCGCAGCAAAAAATCGTATTAAACAAAACCGAGACCCACGCTCGAAGGACTAGATCTAGCACCGGATAGACATCGTATAACGACGGTATTCCAGTTCGATGGAGTTCTACATGTAGTCACCAAGTACGGTTTTAGGCTTTTTTTTTCATCCGGTCGCACGCACCGGACATGGTCATGATATACGGACGCTCCCACTCATCGGCCGCCGTGCCGAAATTGTATTACTAATTTTTTTACTCGTTCAGAATGAAAAAAAAATATTTGTCTAGACCTCACTGCTCTACATAAACATTATAAGCGTTTAACCTGTAACTTTGTTTATATAACTTCGTCTATATATTATGTATTATATATATGTGGTCATATTACTCATACTATATTAATATTGATTTTTGTCGTGTTTTTTTTTCGCAATGTACACTAATGCAATCATTGGTAGACGAAAATCATTATCTATTTGTACTTTTTTTATGTAGGTAATTTAATAAATATTATATATTACTCATTTACTTAGAAATCTCACATAAGCTTTTTCATGACATATATTTTAGTATTATTATTATTATTTACATTTTAGTAAGTTATATTTAAGGTTAGGTACCTAGATACTTCATTACCTTAGGATGAACGAAACTAGCGGCTGCGAAATATCGTGGCATTTTTACAATATCTTATATCGTGTAGGATTCATTACATTATTTAACATTTATTACCAATTACCATCTCATTTCAATTTAGTACCTAATGTATTACAATTTGAAGTATTAATAAATTTTACTGGTTTTTCATACCTACCTAATAAATTCTTAGTTTACTTTAAAAATCAATACTCAACCTATTTCGCAATCATTATGTTAAACATGATGTCTTATTGTTTTATGAATTATGAATAATAAAATCAAGTAGTACTGATTAACTGTTGAACTCACTATATTATTAGTTATTACAAAATAATTATTCTGTGATATAATAACAAACGTTTTTATACAAAGAAATGATAGAAAGTGAGGAAGCCGAGTACTTAAAAATAACTCCATTTAATGGACGATCAATCAAAATAATATCCTTTGATTTTCAAAATTAATTTAATTAATACCAATGACGTAAATTAAAACGTCGGTCGTTAATGTTCTTAATAATTAGGAACATGACGATATTAAATTGTCATTATGAAATATTCTCAATACTGTGTTGTATTATTTCGATGTATAATATATCTATTATTCATACATAGCTAGTGAGTGTTTCAAAATGTATATATTATTAAGCTTATTTCAAATAATAATAATCAAATGAAGCGTGTTTAAAGTATATAAAATTCAATTTCTAATGTAGATTCCATTAAAGGATATCCAACTTTTTATTATTATATAAAATGTTAGTTACAACTTTTAATTAAATTTTTAATAGAAAAACCTATGACGATGTGTAAATTTAGTTTTATATATGAAAAACTCACAATAATAATAATAAAAATTAAATAAACCAGACATTTCCTTAGTGTGTGGTATCTATAATATACGGTACCTTTTTAATAGCCCAAATGCGTCCGCCATAGTATTGCTATAATAATTTTTGTATATCCCAATTACCAAGTGTGTCCGTAATGTTATCGCTGATAATACGTATACTATGGTGGTACCTATAATATTACTTTATATTAGTTTGCGCTTGTACTATAATAGCCCATACTCCTCAGTACTTTATAGGTAGGTACTTACTATTCGTAAATAACATTTCCTCCTTAGAAATATTAAAAATTCAAAATAGATCAGGCAATGAGAAGAAAATTAAATTCATTAAAAATAATATAAAATCTATCAAACTGTACAGATTTCTAAATTCAATTATATGAAAATTATGGTAAGTATAGAAAAATCAACCAAAATAAATAAATAGGTAGTATAAAAACATAAATATTAAATTAAAAAAATTGTATAATATTAGTACAGTCGTCAATCACACAACGTTTAAAAAATGGTGGTAAATCAAAATAATTAAATAAATAACAATAAACATATATTTTTGGGGTATAAGACAATACATAATATATCTCCACATGGTATATCCCTGGATAACTCTAAATAAATTAGGACGCACTCTCACTACATCAAAATATAACATTATTTTTCTTGGGACGTACCTACTCTGATACATTATTTTGGACACACTTGAAAAATTAAAAAAGACTCAGTTAAGGACACACTAAAACCTAAGTCATAGTTCATATAATATATTATGGATATTTACTGATATTACTATTTAGCACTGTAAAAATAAATAATAAAATTATAAATAAGCAAATTTAAAATTAATAATACAAAAAACTAAATGTATCAGAAAATGTAATCAATCTAAAATCTAAATTACTGTATAGGTATATTTTAATATGACAATATTAGTTTATTAAACTTCTTAGCTATTATTAATAACTTCCAACAGCATATTTTAATATTACACTATATCTTTATGAATATGTTTAAAACAAAATACAATACTATGCTATTCAATATACAGTGCACACGAACAGTTCAATAACCATTGTTATTTATTTATTAATTATTATTATTTTATACCATGTCAATGTTTTCAGATAAACACGTCACCCATACTGCCAATCGTCAATCATGTATTTAAGCATTTATTGTTTTTATCCAAATAAAGCAGAAAATAAGAAATAATAGAAAAAAATTACCTGGATTTTTACCTAAACAATTTGCTTAGGATTTTGCTAATGCGTGTAAGTTATTACTAGATAAAGTAGATATTAATTTAAAACGGGAAACACTTGTATTATCCGCCTGCTCTATAACTATATTAATAATTTTGAACGAAAAAAACCTGATATACGCAATAAATAAGGAATACAATTTTTTTCGTATACTTTTTTCGGTACCTAATGAGCTTATAATAAAACGCGTAATATGCATGCCTTTTAAAAATATTTATTACAATATGAAACTCTTATCTTCAAAATGTTAATTTCTCGCTATCGACCTAAATATTCGATCTTAACTGTTAAGTCAGCAGGTAAAAAAATATAATAATACACATTTTGTTACTAAACATTTTAATATATTATTAAGTCTAAAACAGAAAGAATTTATTGTACAAAGTTCTAGCTGAATTTAAAACTTTTCCCTTTTATTATAAATGATTATTAAATACTCTCACAGTTAATTTTTAATATTTTTTGAACGACGGGAAAGCACGATTATTTTCTATAGCGTGGGAGCGTTTCGCCTATGGACAATTCTGTGGCTGGTACGACTTGTTATGCAAGGTAATAAATAAGGTAACCCCGCCACCGTTTATATTATTCTGGACTATACTCGAAGTTGCAAAACTCATCTTAAAGATTAAGTACAAATTAAAGTAATATATCTACTTGAATAAAAGGAAAAAAACAATAATTTTTTTTAAAAATGGATCTTTTTAATGACAAGCTTATTAAATTAAACTAATGAAACTACTTGTTTTAAATTCAAATTATTTTTAGTAATGGACCTACACTATGCAATCGTTCAAAGATGCCTGCACAATATAGAGACATGTTTTGATCATATAATTTTATTTTTACTCGAATGTATTATATAGAAATACTAAAAATATGACTACACTATATTATACACATTATTTATTTTTTTTTTTTTTTGCCCAACTGGAAGCATCGTGGATGGGATCCCTTCTATATATGTGAGAAGGACAACATCTGGCGTCATACGGCTATCGACTCTCACAGGGGAGATAGGATGAAAAGCCTTTAAATATGAAATGTACGACTAAAATAATTACGCACACACGAAAAAAGTACCCCTACAAAGCAACTGTTGCTTGCACATGTTGGGAGGGAAATAAACAATGAATTTGGTTACACAGAATCACACCGGGAGAAGTTTCAAAATAAACTTGTTGCCCCTGTAAATTTAAGACAAACATGACGACTTCTAAAAGTAAAACTGCCTATACAACATAAAGCTTAACGATGTTTAGGAAAAGTTGATGTATTCTTATATACATAATTAATACAAAATACTCCAATTTTTGTATTAAAAGTTCGTAATTTTATTATAATTACAATAAGTACAATTGTGTTGCAGAAAAATATAATGTAATTATATTAAAATATTAAATAAATCCTATTATATAATATATAAAATAACAATAATAATTTATAGATACACGAGGTGTTTCCGATACCAACATTTTCCAAATTTATGTTTCTAATATCAATTAAAAAAACAAATGTTGCTATTGACAAACACTAAAACACTACCAGACACTTTATAACTGTTAACTTTTTATTTTATATGTTTATATCTATTAAACAAATTCAACAAAATTATGAAACAATAATTTATAAACATACACTTTGTATGTATATTGTTTATTTTTGCTTAAGTATAAATGTCTAAAAATCTATGTTTATACTTATAGTTGATTATTTTTCTAAGATCAGACAAAAACCCGCTAAAATAGATACATTTTTCGAGGCCATATATATTTATATAACTCGTTATATTTTTTGTCATCAGTTTTTTCTTCTATAAAATTACACATAATTAAATTAATTTTAATGTATATTATTCTAATTTATATTCGACATTGGTGAGAATATTTTTAAAACCTTAATTAATTAAATATTAGAAAATAAAAATCAGGCATAAAATGTAATTAGAGTGATCGCATAAATCATTATAAAATCAAATAATTTAATAATAATCAGAATTAAAGTAAAAAATGTTAAATTCACATATTATACTAAATAAATTAAAATATAATACTCTGGAAACGTTAAAAAATAACCTACATTAAGATTTTATCAATAAATTAATGACGAGTAACGATGCGGTTTCTCGAAATTCATTGAATTTCTTATAGGTACTACCTGATACATTAAATGATAGGCACACATAAAATAATGAAATATTGTATAATTTTCACTAAAAATTTTACTGGATATAATATACTACCTAGGTATACTATCAAATACAGGGTCTATTAAGTCAATTAATTTAAAATTCATTAGAATTTCTAAAGTACCTACACAGTTAATATATCAAGATACAATACATTGTCTTATAAATCATATTATTAACTCATAGATATACAGATATACAGTCTAAGTATAAAATATTATATTTTAAAATTGATAATATGGTAATAGACAATAGTATTTTTAAATCAAAATATCATAACCTAACCTATTTATATTGTTATTTATATATTTATGATGTTCATATTATTATAGTTTCATGTTTTTACGATCAATAAAAACGTAAAAAAAAACTAAAATATAGGTTAGGGGTACTCTTAAAAATAATAATTATGCATGGTTACGATCAGTTGAAAAACTTAAATCGAATACTTTAAAAATAATAAACATTAAAAAACAATGTTTCATAACAATCGAGCTGTACATTTATAAGTCATAACGAACTCATACCTCCAAACACGAATAAAAACAATAAGAAAAAGACGAAAATAAACGTATTAAAAAAAAATTAAATAATAACGCTGAATGTCATTCACGATTTCGTTAACGGATATAACAATGTGAAATTATTATTATAAGACTTGGACCGGAAACTACGACTACGTTATTATAATATTATATTGAGGACAGCGGCCGGACGACGCACTTGTGAAGAGAAAAACGTATTTCCGTGTTCACTACGAGTTGTGATCGTCAAAAAAAAAAAATAAATAAATAAGATAAATTATTAGGAAAACAGTAAAACAAAACAGTCGAAGACAAAAATTGAAAATCAAACCACTCGAAACGTTATTTTATAGCCAACGATTTTATTTAGATACCTACCTAAGTATCATACTATAATGACGACGTTATATCAATACAATTACTTTTGATTTCGTGACATGGTCTTCTTTCCGACATTAAAATATTATATTAATATTATTCAAAACTCCCTTGGATTGCATTCGAAATATATACGCAACAAAAATCATATATATGCATTATAAATATTATATGTGTCAAATCACTCAAATCTAGTAATAACTTGCGTTTGTTTTTAAATTATCATTTGGATTATTTAATATATGCCTATATTATACAATATACCATAATATACCGGGGTGGCCAACTTACAGTTAGCGTGTGGCTCTCGTCATATTGTCAAATGTGACTGGCGTCTTATTTATAACATCAAAATTTACTTATTATTGTTATGATTTTAAATTTTTGCAGGCAAGCATTTATAAACATTTATCAAATGTTATAAAATGTACTTATAAACATTTTGGATCTTATATAGCGACTTAGAATAATAGTTATATTTGTCCATGTGACTCACGAACACGTTGATGTCGGCCACCCCTGATAGGTTAGGGGTTAAATATAAAAGTGGTACTATAAATCTATAAATTTTCTCGTATTTTTATCATATTTTAATTTCGTTTAATTCAATCATCAGATCAAATATACCATTATAAAAAAAAAAACTTGATCAGTCGCGTGGGTGGGGTTGTCTGCACCGGTGACAACCACACGTATCAATATAATAATATAATGGTCGGGGCACGCGCGCGGCCAAAAGGGTTGAGTATAGGAATATTGTAATAATATAACAACACGTCGATTATAACTACAGACATATGTCTGTAGTTATATAAATCGTGTCGCGATTTTTAAGAGCTGGACGGCAGATGCACCGGGCCCAGCGATTTGCGGAACAACTAGCGGCGCGCGCCGAGAAAACAACTGGCCAGCAGTCTGCGTTCGGCGGTAATTATTATTATACTTGCTCATAAAAATCCGATAGCAGCAGCAGCCGCCCGACGAGCCCCAGAGCATCGGGGCCGACAGCTGCCGTTTCCGATCGTCGCCTCGCCGTATACGGTTTACGAGTATAATAATATATTATCGTCGGAGTCGGCTTCCGAGGCGGAGTACGGCCCGCGGGGGTATGGGCACGCGTATCGACGGTCCCGGTCGCGTGCCTGGTGTTTCCCGCATCTGCCCTCCGTCACTGAACACCGCCGGGTGGTGTCACCTGGCGCGTACATACGTATATATATTTTATATTTTAGGCGTATACACATAACATTATGCACCGACACACACACACACACACACGCCGATACCAGAACACGCGCAGTCAGCTGTTCCTTTGTACGGACATTTTAAATTTTTATATACATTATTATACGAACCGGAGGAAACCCCCGCGAGGTCCTGTACTGCAGATTCTCACGATTGCGCAACAATAGGAGAGATGAGCGCCGACGACCCGAAGACTGTATTTACGGGGCACACCGTTATTATGCGTATTATCGTTTTGACGACGCGACTCTCGAGGGATCTCCTCGGACCATATGATCGACAAAGAAACTGCGTTTCGCGCAACAGCTGATCGACAACGGCTTTTGTGAGTATATCTGTGTGTTTCGTGTGTTATGGCCAAAAAATAATGCGTTCCCAGCCCGAAAAGTCTTTTCTCCGCGTGAGATCCGATACACCCCGGGTCGCACAAAAACACGCAATACGTTCCATTCGTGCTCGCAGTGCGAAAAATGTTAATCAGATATACAAAATGCGGTTTTGGGGGACAATCGTTCGGTTTTTGTGTTCAAAACCGCAGGTTTTTTTTTTCGGAGAAAACAACACACCACAATATGCTGCGTGCGCGGTCCGATAATATTTTATGATTCCACCGATAAATGTACTATAGGTATCGCATATATAACGTATATTATATAATATATCCGAAGATTTCGGACTTCACGAGCACGCGGCGTGAATTTCTCAATCATATAGTCTAGATTTTTGTCGTACGGGGTTACGGAAACTTTCCTATCAATCGCTATATACTCGCAGTGAAGTATGATGAACATAAAATATGGGTATACCGTACGCTATTATATTATATGTTATGGCAGTATGTATCTGTATATTTACGCGAAGCGATTTACGATACGCGAAAAGGGTCTTGAAAGGATTACAATGAAACCATTGGGTCGCATCGATATTCGTATATAAGAATAGGGTTGTTGCCCTGAATACAAACGGGTGTTGTAGTAAAGGGTTGATGCAGAAGAATCAATATATGCGTATAATATAGTGCACCCGGGCTTCAATTGAAGCGGATCACCACATTTGGCGCCATTATTGGTTTGACGGAAAAAAGGTGTTTTATTGAAATAATTTCTATACAATAAGATAAAAAGGGTCACGAAAATCGACGACGGCAATGTCTACACATTTAACCCGTTTTAAAGATTATTGACAACCACATTAAAAATCACGAATCACAATTTGTTTTAAACTTAAATAAATACATCATATATATTTTTAATAGATAAATATACATTTTCAATTTCATTTAAAAAACGAACGTACCTATCTATACTAAAAAATGTCAAATCAAAACGGAGCATTTAAATATTTCGGGAGACGTCCAACTGCGCAACATTTACAAAACCGGTGAAAAAAATGTATAGGTAATCAATAGCTAACAGAGAACTCCGACGCAAGCCAATGACGATGCGCGCATTACGTTTTTTTCCTACATAACATCGGGTGTTATTCTGGCACAGCTGCTAGCAATACATTACACACCGAGAAACTACAGCCTAAATATAAACCCACGACGTGTACATAAATTCGTACCACAGCAACTACCTATTGCTGGGTAATATTATAATATAGTTGCTGCATCTAAGTGCATAGCGAGGATTCTTTTCAAGAGAATTGTAGACGATATTATAATATTTAATAGTGACATGATAATTAATTTTTGTACTCAAAGGGAAAGGGTCAAATTTAATTTTAATACATTTAACGTGAAATTATGAAATACCTAATTACAGTATACGTTATATTGGTATGCAGTATGCACTATATACTAATTACATTATGCAAGCAATACCTAATCAAATGAATTTAAGACCAACAATTTTAATCTAACCTGTGAACTCTAAAAATTACAGTGAATAAATTAATAATAATAACAATCCTAATCAAATAAAAGGAATTCGTTTTCTTGAGAAATAAAGAGCATTATAGTAATAATCATTATTTATTAATTTAATTATTTATTCGTAATTCGTCGAATCTATATATTATTATAAATTATAATATTTAAGTATATTATAAGACCCGAATCAGTTCTGTATTATAATTTTAACATTTCATAAAATTAAATAGTATTGCTAAAGAAAATTATATCATTTTTTGATTTGAATACAATTGTAAGTAATGATAAGTTTATAACATAAATCATAAATAAGAATTTGACTAGCTATTTAAAACTTGCTATAGTAATAATAATAATAATAATAATAACCGATCAAAAACAATACATAATAATATGTAAACCATGTAGTTTATAATATATTCAATATTGTATATACCTGCATCATATACCGCTCATAATAACATACATAATGATAATAAGATATTTTAGTATGATAATGAGACGATTTATTTCTATTAAATAATTTATATTTTTATATATATAAATAAACAATCCAAATTCATATTCCAATTTTTTAATTTCTGTAAAATAAATTTACTTTTGAGTCTGTATTATACAACAACACAGTGTAAATATAATTTAATCTTAAACATGGATCTCGAACACATTCATCCTATACCAGCAAATAAATACCATTATATTATGTTATTATGCCGGTACTTTTATGTTCCTTACTAGTTGGTCGAGTCAATTATTAGTCTGGATAAACCTGCACTTATTCGTGCCCAAGTATCGAGGTTGTTACATCGAAAGCGTGACTGAGAACACCAAAAACCGGAATATTCGTCTATGAAAAAATTATATTTTCTTATTTAATAATCAACGAAAGACCGTGACCGAGGCGGGAGGAATACTTGTTATATAAACGTATTAATTAAAAGCAATTTCATAAAATACATTTTAACTTGGACGAAATATTAAACTATTGTCTATTATCATTGGTAGTAATAAGTACCCTTATTTTTAAAAGAATATTTTTTTTCTGGATGGTGATCGTAGACCATACACACCGGAACTTACCTGTCGAAATTGTACAACATGTCCCCCACCACATTATACGAAAGGAATAGGGGAAGTTTTTTTCTTTAAATCCTGTTCCGGTTGACGAGTCCCTTCGCATTTATACAGGCTTCGGGCATTACGATAAATAGAACAGCTGCAACGTGCGCACGGCCCCCTTGGTTATTATTGCTCTAAACAGGATTTGTTTTTTCTTATACACTCTATACGAGGATAAGATAAAAGCAAAATGTGCACGTCTGCTGCAAACATAGTCTGATATAATATAAAAACCAAAAAAAAAAAAAAAAATAGCAAAAAAATGAGTACAAAGTCCTATACTAGTTAGTTGTAGTGGTTTTCATTTAAATTTAAATATAAAGATACATGTACGTGATGTTAAATTTTACCTATGAATTTATTTTAATCGTAAAAATACATAACACAAAAAAAAGATGAAACCGGTATTTAATTTTTTATTTAACTATGTTGGAGGAAATGAAATAATCTATAAAATTTAATTTAAAAATAAATATTAAGACAGTAAACTACTTTTATTTTTAACAACTAGAACACATAATGTGTACACTGTATTATTATACATAAGTAAATCATAATTCTGACACACTAGAACTCATATTAACAACTTAAAAAATATAACTCTAATATATATTTTAAGTAAAACTTAACAAAAAATTGTAAAATGTTTTAAAAAAGCTTTTTTAAGTAGGAATTTAATTTAGTTCTAAGTTCAGTTAAATGATTGAAGTACCTAATTCCATTTTAAGCTAGATGCTTTATCTAATAGGCAATGACGGCCTACGTCACTACGGCACTTCGTATTAGGGGCCCTGAACAATTTTTTTAGGTATTGGCCTTGATTATTATAGAACTAGATAGTAAATACTCTTACTACTTTTTTTAATATAATCCCTGACAATTTTTCGACACTTCAAATACCAATTACCAGTTAACAGTAATGAATAATGATATATTTTAATCATACCATAATTGAGGATTTATTTAAATTATTTTAAACAGAAACAATTTATTAGATATTCTTAAAATTAAAACATACCTAATTATTACAATTAATATATATTTTCATCATATTTGTATTGATTTTAATACAATATATCAGCTTATAAAATGTATGTTTAATGTTTATCCACAATAAAGTATATTTTTAAAATAATTAGTGATTGAATACAATTGTTTATAAAATAGTCATGGAGCTTATAACAAAAGAAATCATTAAAGAACAAAATAATTATAATAATTATTTAACTTTTTAAAATAAAAAATTAAAATAAAATAGTTACCTACATAAAAAATGATTACAACATTTATGTTTACATCTGTCAATGTGCCCAAATTATATTATTAAATAACAGGTATTTATGTACCCCCTAACTAGCGCCATAACTAATAATAGGCAGTTACTTTTTGAGTTTTTAACCTACAGGATTTATTAAAAAGAAACTTTTTTTTTATACACAAAATGTATTAAAAGAAAAGAAATAGTAAATCGAGGCAGCTACTACGTTTTTTTATTTTTAGCCTTTTGGAAAAACACGGTGGTCCACGATAATTGTTTCAATATTATATGATAAAATAAAATATTGATCGTTTATCTAATATCTATTATTCATGAACCATAACTCATAAAAGCACTGAATCCACGATACCAATAAATACAAAAAAAAAATGTTCTATGATCATTACAAAGAATTAGTCTTACTATATGGGAACTGGCTGTATTACAATAGGTAAATACATATAATAATCGATGGTCGACAGATATGGAATAAATTACAAAAAGCCACTCTAAAATAGTTAGAGCAGATGTACAGTGTATACCAGATACATCCAGATGTACACCCACACAATACTGACCACTGGGTGACCACTGACCAGTACCTGAATTCATTGCGGTAGGGCTTCACTCTAGAGCCTAGGGTAATATTAATACAATTTACAATGGACAACCGTATCTCACCGTGGTAAATTTTTCCCACAAAATGTTGCCTTATGGTAAATAAAGTAATAGTCAAAATATATAGTATTATAAAATGAACATTTGGTTAATGTGCAGAGCACTCAGCTTGCTATGCGAAACTATATTCATAATAATCATTACACCCATTTGACCGTAAAATATCGTGAAACAGATTCATGAAAATATAAACTATATAGAATTAATAGTAACATACATGTTATGTTAGTTTAGACAATAATGGACTACAAATAATACGTTAATAATAAAAGTATTCATTCGCCCTGCCTCACACATCAATTCGCACATTAAAGCGAAAACACACCCCCGTTTATATATTCATAGATAAACGAAAATAGTACAAATAAAAATTCTAATATCAATAAAAAAATCGCATCTTATCTATAGAATAATAACTAATATAATAATATATCAACTATCAAAATATGTACATACCTACTTCGTAATAAACTAAGTATGTTACTGTGATGGATATGATATTGAATATTATATTGAATTCAATAATAAATCATTGGATATAAAATGATGTGAAGAAAGTGCAGTGTGTCAGCCTATATTTCTAAAAATATTTTATAATTTATTTATATTATTATTGGTAATTTATTTTTATTTATAATACGGTGATCGAACTAATTTTTGTCAAAAAAATCGCATTTATTAAATTGTATTATGATATATTATTGTTGTTGATTAATAAATCAATACATATTATGGACCGTAGAACGGCGTGAATAAGTTTGTGATAAAAAAATCTTAATTGCTTGAAATTAGTAGGTATAACGTATAAACTATAAATATTTAAAAACCTTCATTGTATATAGGTATTTCATAAAATAATAATATATGAAATGATAAAATATTTTTAACCACTGCGAAAAAATATCTTAGTAGTTATAATTTATCATAAAATAACTCTTTCGAAAAAAAAAATGTTTCTTTTGCATAAATTAAGGTATAAGGTAATTACTAATTATTAGGTTTTGTCAACATTTAAAATGCAAACGCGTACGATTAATATTGTACTATGTATTTACGATATTTTTAATTGCTGTAATAACCTATGAGGAACTTTGTACCTACTAAATGTTCAAGTTTTTTTACTCACTGACGAAAATAAAAAATAATCAAATTCGTTCTGTTCAAAATGTTAAAGAAAAATTTACAACTTTATCATATTAATAATTGCTATACTATAAGTATTGTTAAATTAATTGAAATCTGAGTAGATAAAATTTATCAATAATTGTTATTTTACTGCAGTTATCTTATTATAAATGGTACCTTTAATACGTAACAATAGTGTATCAACATATTTAAAAGCGATTTGATATATCATCACCTTTGTAAAAACCAGTACGTTCTATTTTAAATGAAACATTAAAGAGAATGTCAGTGCACTATTTATTTTATCTCTCTCACCCACGTGGAACATGGAAAATTTCAGTAGAACTAACGTTACATTTTAAAACTTGTTATAAATCTCAGAATTAAAAATATAATATTCTTAACTTTAAAGAAAATATATAATAATATACACACATACGACAGATTTTTACGATATTTTAGTTTATATGAAGTACCTACGTAAAATTGTAATATTTAAAAAATGCTCATAACTCACTTAAAATGTAAAATGTCATAATAATATGTAATTCAATTTACTCTAATATTAAATTTAACAATACTTAGTTGGAATTGTTGAATATACATTTTGGTGTGTTAACTAGTATGTTAGTAAGACTGAGACAACACATACGAATACGATTTCCTCTCAAGAATTATTTCAACATACTACAATAGCTTTAGATTATAAGATATTGAGATAACATGTTTTTGTCAATATACATTTTATTAATATTAATTAAATACAATTACTTTCGACAAGTAAAACCTAACCTAACCCTGGATTTCTATGAAAATAACTAAATCTTATTAATTTGTGTTTTTTTTTTTATTAATTTTAACCAAAAGCTTCAAAATGTTTAATTCAATAAGGTATTACATACAAAAACTAAGAGTTAATAAAATAAAAGGTATTGGAAAATAGTTTATATTTTTTTTATTATTGTACGAATTAGGTATTTAGGTATACATTTATTTCTTAGTATCAACCCTAAAAACCACCTGCCAAATTTCACATTATTTCTTTAAAGAAAAAACAGTTATATTTTTAAGTTCCAGGTGATAAAGATAGTTATAGACTAAAACGTTTGATACAGAAAAATTAATGGCCTGGATTGAGTAAAAAAACTGTGTCTGGCCATGGACTTAGAAGCACCACCCACGTCCATTCACGATGGACGATCTTTTGACTTTTCAATGCAAAATGTAAATTGTTATTATTATTTTTTTTTTTATTAAATACAAGACTTTATGATACACATAAATAAGATTTTATGCATAGTTAAAACCATGTATCTATATAATCTATAACACCGTTTAATGAATTCCTTAAGCACGTTATTAAAACTACAGTATGGAGGGAAGGCTGTGGGCAGTGAGAGTAAAATAGACCACTGTATCTACGTATATTTCTAAAATAAAATAAATCATATGTAGGTAATTATTATATTTAATTTTTATTATTTTACTATTTTTTCAAATATATTGATTACAAAATATGAAAAGTTTGTATGATAAAATAATTATGAACACAAATTTAATATTAAAAAAGGCTAACCAAATTTTTTACATATTACAACGAACACCGTAGCTCATGGTTCCTAATTCGGACCTGAGTAAAATATATCTTTCTCATTTCCAATCAGTAAAACAAATATCTATTTCATAATCTTTTTTTACTTCAAAAGAAATGCTAAATGTTAATAATATAATAACAAACGTATTAAGTTAGACCATACCAATTAAAAATTATAAATGTTTTTTTTATAAATCTTCAATGGTTTACTTTTGTAGGTAGTAACTAAATATTAAATATTCATTATTATAAAACAAAAAAATAACATCAATATCGAATATGAAAACTAAATATAAACTAATGATAGTTAAAACTTAAAACATATAAAATTGTAATAGGTATAATAATGAAAAATGGGTAATGGATAATACACAATCTACAGAACAGTTCATAAATTACATACAACTCTAATCTTATAGATAATGTATGATTTTAATATGAACACACAAAATTTTACAGTCAGTGATAGCAAACTTCAATTTTTCCGGATACATCCGGTTATACATGTATAATAATATAATTCGGCACTGAACACATTTTTATCAACATTACATTGCACGTCGTGTAAACTGTAATCAGAGCGTCTCGTTATTTAAATATCTCACAGGCATTAGTTATTTTTTGGGATGTGAATAAACCATAAATATTAAGCTTATTTAATAAATGTTCACAGGCTAATGTGTTTATAAAAACATTTTAAAAAAAAAAACCGCAGAGAGGGCGGTGATAAACTCTCCCGATTTTTAAAAATAGTTAACTCTCCGGGTCAACATTATGGGTCAAAATTGTTCAAAATCGAAAGTTGCAATAAACAAAAAAATACAACTAAAAACAGTCATATGAGAAATCAAAAAAATCTATAGCTCAAAAAATATTAGATTATAAAGACAAAACAATAGATACCATAAGTTTTTTTTTTAATCTGTGTTCCTACTATCAAAAAAATTTAATTTAAACATTTTTATTTTATCATACTTAGGCATATTTTGTATATTATATTTATTTTAGGATTTTTATTAAATTAAATAAATAGTACCTACCGAAGACTCGGGAGAGTTCACAAGTTTCTGTCTGCAGGTAATATTGGAATAGACCCAAGAAACAAAAAAAAAATGTATGTTAAATCTTATGATATTGCTAAACAATATACAAAAAATGGCTTTTCTTTAACTTAGAAAATAAATATTAAACACTATGATTAAATTTCCTATACCCAAGCATGTATCGCTATTCGCTACTACTCTCAAATTATTAAAAATGTCGGTATAACTCGTTTCCGGGTGCTCCATTTTGAAGTCTCTTATATACAGGGTGGGGCACTGAAACGGCCGATTTTCATAGATACATTATAAAATAAAAAAACCAAATAAAAATTAATTATTATTTATTATAATGAAGTATATAACATGCCATTTATTTTTTTTTGAATAATGTCCTAAAGATGATGGCCATCTCTTCTCAAACACGGTCCGAGTATCAATAAATGCTATTCAACAAATTTTTGGAAATCGCATTATTTCCAAAAATGGTGATATTCATTGGCCACCTCGATCACCAGATTTATCAGTATGTGACTTTTTT
>VUJU01000832.1:0-54083 GCA_009835225.1 Aphis craccivora
AGTCCTCAGAATACTTCCTGGGATTCCTAAATTAGGACTCCTGTATAGGACACTTTGAGGACACTCCTGGTTGGTTCCCAGGACTCCCTGTGCTGTGAGGGAGTCCTTAGAATACTTCCTGGGATTCCTAAATTAGGACTCCTGTATAGGACACTTTGAGGACACTCCTGGTTGGTTCCCAGGACTCCCTGTGCTGTGAGGGGGGTACCGCTCTGATGTACATTAGGTGCCGTGTGGATCACTATATATTATAAGAGGGTTAAATTTGAATTCAATGATAATTATCATTGTATACGAAAAACGATTCTGAACGAAGATGTTCGTCAGCCAAGGATATAATTTTCAGTGGTTGGTGAAAAAGGTGGTTTATGTTATTGAAATTTTCAGTTGTCTATAAATAGCTCAAAAAAAGTCAAAATATTTTGAAAATTAAATCACGTAAAGAAAAACGCGTACAAAATCTTAATAACTGGTAAAATTTTCAAGTATCTACGACTTATACTTTTTGAATAATAACAAATATTTAAAATCGTTTGAGGATAAATCGTTATCATTACGCTATTTCGCAAAAATTTAAAATTCAAACGCACTTAAAATTTTTCCAATTATGATGATTAGAGTTTTCTCTATAGCTACTTGAAGGAAAACTTATGGAAAACTTAGTGTTGTATTTTTAATCCTTAGTTATATAAACACAAAAAATTTTATGATTTTTCAACTACAAAATAATTTGCAAATATTCATGCTTTTGACGAATTTTTGTCAATATTTGAACTTTAAATGCTAATAATAATTTTCAAAACATTTTGACTTTTTGAGTTATTTATAGACCACTCAAATTTTTGATTTTTTTGAGAAATTTTTTTGGAAGTGTCGATAAAAAAATTTTGGATGACCAAAGAGTTTTGAAAATTAAATACAAGGTTCCTTATGAGTTGTTATTATTGTTGCTAAAAAAAATAGTCACAATTTTTTTTATAAGCGTTTATAGTTCAAATTTTTACGAAATATGTTGAATTCGCAAAAATTCGCAAGTAATTTTGAAGTTGAAAATCATAAAATTTTTTGTGTTTATAACTAAGGATTTAAAATATAACACTAAGTTTTTCATAAGTTTTCCTTCAAGTAGCTATAGAGAATACTCGTAACATCATTATAGGAAAAATTTTAAGTGCGTTTGAATTTTAAATTTTTAAGAAATAGCGTAACGATAACGATTTATACTCAAACGATTTTAAATATTCGTTATTATTCAAAAAGAATAAGTCGTAGGTACTTGAAAATTTTACGAGTTATTAAGATTCGCGTTTTCTTTACGTGATTTAAATTTCAACATATTTTGACTTTTTTTGAGCTATTTATAGACAACTGAAATTTTCAATTTTTCTGAAAAAATATTTTTGAAGTGTCGATAAAACTTTTTTGGGTCAATCAAAATACTTGAAAATTTAATACAAAGTTCCTCATAAGTTATTCTTATAGTGATTAAAAAATTAAAAAATTATAAGATTACATAGGCACAATTTTTTTTTTTATTAGCATTTGAAGTTCAAATATTGACAAAAATTCGTCAAAATCATGAATATTTACAAATTATTTTGTAGGTATAATTCATAAAAATTTTTGTATAAGTAGCTAAGAGTAGAAAATTTAATACAAGATTTTTCATAAGTTTAGCTTGCATTAATTATGAAAGAACTTAAATTTTTGTGTATTCAGGCCATTAAAACATAAACCACTTTTTTCACTAACCACTGGAAATTATATCCTAGGCTGACAAATCATCTCCGCGGTTCAGAACCGTTTTTCGTATACAATGATGATACCTATCATTGGATTCAAATTTAACACTCCTATAATATATAATATTGATCCATACGGCACCTAATGTACAGCAGAGTGGTACCCACTTACCCACTTTTTTTAATTGAATTTTGAATTTTTATAATATACATACATTTTATAATGACGCAATTAAGTAAAATATTGTCTGTTTTTTATAATTTTTAATTTAATTTTGTGTAACGTTGTAAAATATACGAATTATGAATTACGTACTTTAAATTATTAACATGTTGTTAACCAATACATTTTTGAAAAAAAACGGTTAGGAGCCAATTCAACAGTACATTTTTGGGAGCCAATTCAAAGGTATTTATTAGGGGTAAAATATTGACTACCCGTATTAGGGAGCCAATTCAATTGCACCGAATTATACAATCGGTTTTTTTTTGTTTTTTTTAATGACATTTAACTCGCCATTCACTACAACTATTATCACTGCAAAGTCTAGTTAAAAGGTTTATTTATAAAAATATAATATAAATAATAACATGAATAAACAATAATATACATTTATAATGGTATCATACATATTATAACATACTCCTAAAACTTTGTAAAAAAATAATATTGATTAAAATCTAAGTAACAAATAGTTTATCAGGAATTAACTTTATTGTATAGTAATACGTAAAGTGAGAATATTATCTTAAGCTTAAATAAATAAACATAACATATTGATATACAGTTCACAAACGAAAAATAAAAACACGTTATTTGAATAAAAATAAATAGGTAAATAGGTATTGTTTTATGATATTATACTGTAGCTCATATTATACATAAATAAAATCGTCATCAGCCTAGCCAAATATGAAATACAAATAAAAGCAACGATCTTAAAAATTCAAATCTTTGTTTTTCACGCTTTAATATAGTGTTAACACGGAATCATTCTAAATGATAAGCCGGCTTCCAAAGCTATTAACTTCGGTGGACACAGTTTTAGCCTGAAAAATAATGAAAATATTATTAATAGGTATTTTTGTCATAATATTATGTATACATAATAGATGTCCTACAGTATTTTTTTTTTGTATCTGTATACTCCATACTCGCCTGCTGAATACATTTCGATGTAAGTATTAGGTAATAATAAAAATAGATATATATTCATATGTTTATTAGGTACTCATCTATTTAATTTACCTACATAAAATATTATAATGAAAATTTATATTTATAGTTTTAAAATAAGTAATTATACATAAATAAGTTAAATAAATGTTTACTTAATATTTTTAAGAATCATTAAAATACCGATTTAGATATATTAAAATATACAAATAAATTATTACTATAATTTCTCTTTAATAGATTATATATCTACTATTAGTTTTTAAAATCATATTTTAAAATTATTATTAGCTTAAATGAAAAATTATTGACTGTAAAAGTTACAATTGACAGTGACACACTGTATAATAACATCAATATAATATTATCATCAATTGGTTATAGTTATCAGTTTATTTTAAAATATATACGATTTATAAAAATATAGGTCAGTGAAATGCGATTCTTTATTGATATATTTGTCAGTATCTATATATAATATTTTAATAATAAATATTTTGTTCAAAAATGTAAAATAAATAACAATTTTTTAAATATTATAGTACTATACTTATAAATAATGTAAATAATGTATAGTGAGAATAGCCGCGGACACACTCAGCTATTGAAATTTCATTCGTTATTTTGAGTTATTCGCTATTCAGAGGGGGGACATTTTTGAAATTCTAAAAGGGTAAATGTCAGTGGCGTAGCCAGCAGGTAGGCCTGGCGTAGGCCCGGGCCTACCCACTTTTTTCCAAAAATGAATGTTTTATATYATGTATTTTATTTAATAAAAATATTAATTGATAATCCTTATTCCATCAAAATATCGGGCCTACCCAAGAAAAATTGTCTAGCTACGCCACTGGTAAATGTGTTAAAGGAAATATATGCGTCAGGTTATCTATGGTTAATTATAATAAGTATTATTATTTAACGTTTTAATGATGTAATTATAACTTTAATATTTTTTTATATTTAAGTAAGTAGAAAAAAAAGAATATATTATTATACATGCATAAATATATAAATACAATTAGATTTGGAGTAAAAAAAAAATTGGTTTGTAAACTAGTTCGTTAACGCTATATCATAGTGTTCTTTCATTGGTTGTCAATATTTTTAAATTAAGATTGAAATAAATGTCCACTATTTGAAGGGTTTCCTATTGCAGAGTAGTGCAATTTTTCCTATTCTGAAAAAACATCTCTTATTGGGAAGTGCCCAATAAGGAAGGTTTCACTGTAATATAACAAGTATTTGTATAGAAATGAAATGTCAAATTTTACCTATTAATTATTTTGAAATCCATCATTATGTTTATTTAAATTTCAAAAATGAACCATGTTAATTTTTTTTTTTTTAGTTCCGATGTGGGTTAAATTCAGTTTTAACAATAATAATCTTTATATTGATGGAAACATACTTTTGGCCGCCATTGAACGTCTCGATAGTCAGCGATTCGACGTAGATGACCGGCGCTTCGAATCTCCAGGTTAGTATGTTCATCGTGGTCGAGTGGTTCCACACCAACAGTACCGATTTGATGGTACCAACATAAGTAGATCCAAACACTCGACGATGTATACTTCCCGGTTTGTAATGTTGTTCTCTGTTTTCAAGTGTAGAATCATAATAATTAATTAAAGTGTCTTTACTATTGTCAAATCACAATTATATTATGTTATATTCTTAGCAAAAAAAAAAAAAGCAGAAAACATTGCGGTCATAACATCGCCAAATACTCAAATTCTATTATCAGTGGGATTTTTTTTTTAGTGGAGAGATGAAATAATATACACGGTATATTATATTATCTACGCATTTATTATAAATATAACAATATACTTTATGTGGTTAGAAAATAATACGTGACATGTATATGTTCTACAGTAATAAAGATTTAAAGAATACACTCACTTGAATACATTTAAAAGTTTTGACTTGGAGTCAGTTCCTTCAAGCTGCACCAAAAAATGCCCTACTTCACCACCGTGGTCTTTGCTCAATTGTGAGTTTGCTAAATTCAATGTTACTTTGTACAAATACGCTAAAATATAAATGTGAATAATTACTTTATTTTAAATTTTTAGTACAAAATATTGTACTAAACATTGCCTATCGAGAGTATAAATTATTTGTATATGATTTGTAAAAAAAAAAACTGAAGTCAATTTTTTAACATTTATGCTTACTGCAAAATGGCGAGTCACCGTTCGTGAGTGAGTATAAACGAATGTGTGGAGATGCATTAGGATCAATGGAACTGGCAATGGTGGGGGCATATTTTTTCCAGTGGCCCAATGATCGCATACCCATTTCTGCACAGATTTTACCTTCAGGGTTCTAAAACAATGAGTAGTTAGATGAAAATATATTTTATAATATCAATAATAATATGTTATATACAAACAGTATCACTCAAACACGAAAAACAATCTCCATTTAAGAATTCGTCATAAGAATCGCATTCTATAGCTACAAAGTTGCAAACTGTGTTCACAGATTCGTTAAAATATTCATGTGCTCTGACATGATCGCAGGCCAGGAATCTTCTCATACCTTGGTAGAAACTACCGTTTTCACGGTTAATATACTTCATCATGCCCTGATTACACCCGGGTTGATTTTCACCTCCATTTGGATAAAAATCTAAGTGTCCTATTGGTGCACTCATTCCCAGACCTGCATCAAGCAATGATAATTCAAATGTTAATTTACAGCATATCTTAACAATAATGCATACTGTAATATTGGACATTGTACCTAATTCACCTCCTTTGATAAATGGCCTGGAATCGGTGTGTATGATATCCACATACATGGCGTCTGAAGGATCTAACCTCACCATTGGGTCGGTCTGGCTGAAGTGAGGCTCAGCTGGATCTAGACCAGTAATTCGACCTACTGTAACTCCAAAGTTCGTTTGTAGCACACTTCCTACGTAACCACAAAGATGCGATCCTAAGCTGTGACCTATTAGATGAACGTTGGCGACGTTTAATCCGAGTTCTGTCTACACATAAAAAAATCATGATATAATATATAGGTACTGACGTACTGTAGTAGATATAGGTATTAAATGTATAAGTATAATATAATATGCAAAGATGGATAATGTAAAATCGGAGTTTCTAATCGCAATTAAATATGAATGAGGTTATTAATTACACGCTATATCCATTTCAAACAGAAATTTTAGGTTTTTCTTTTTTTTTTACTGATAAAATGATTTATATTCGGTCGATAATAATTAGTCATTCGAATTATCTCAACACATTTGTAATCGGTTGAGGGAAACTTTTGCATATTAGGTACCTACTGTAGTAGACTATAAATCTAAAGGTACATACGTACATTTTTTAATACAATCCAAAGAGGTGACGATAAGGAGAAAATATTTTAGATATTATTATTATGAACACGTTATTTATATTCATGTTTTATCGAAATTTAAATTTCAAATAAATATGAGTAAATGTTTCATAAAAACAATTTTCAGGTATTTTGTATACAATAGGTGTTAGTGTACTACTGCTTCAGTAGGTACATTTTTAAAATATATAAATAATAACTAATACGCTATTTACAAGCACTTGATCGTGGCACTCTATATAAAAACGAATAATATTAATTTTTCGTCAGATGCATTCGATGCGTCACAACCAACTCGTCCGATTCAATACCAACCGGAGCTAAATCGTAATATCTATTATTGTTATTGATATTTACTATGGTTGTTATTCCATCGATTTTTAAATTATTCTTATATTAATATAGACTTTTTATTACTGTTAACTCAAAAAAAAAAAAATAATAATACATTTTGGGAATATTTTATATAATTTTACTGAGCATATTGTAATAGCTTAATAATATTATAATGTAGCGTTATAACTCCTAATAGAAAACTAATAATACTAGGGACTCTCTATTCTCTCGTTTTATCTATATGACGAAAATCCTATCGCAAGCGCCCGGTAGACATTTGCTAAGCACAATTGCACCTTCTCTCGATTTTTAATTTCAGGCAATATTTTTTATTATGCTGCAGGAACAGGTAAAATATTAATGCTTAGTCCTCCCCCCTCAACAACTAAAATATTACTATGAGGCCGCTAGTAGCGGATTTATCACTTATAATAATATATAATATACAAAATATACACTTATATATAAATATATATTATTATATATATAGTTACATAAAAATTACTCACTCGAATCACGTTTATCAGGTGTGCCGTTATCCTGCCCACCATCCGTATGTTGGCCACAGCCTGTGTATATGGTGACCCAGAGCCCTGTTCCCAGTCGATGATAATTACGTTGGCGTCATACCGTCGCAGGATTTGACGGGCGATTTCCTTTAACCAGGGTCGATCACCGCCTTCTAGAAATCCATGTGTGATGAAGTATGTGGGCAAAGTCGGGATCACGTTGGACATGATCACCGAATTGCGGTTCTTGTGATTCAGGTACTGGCACGCGTTCCGGTTGTTGCGTGTGTACAAGCAGTACCGCGGAGCGATCTTATCCGGCCGTTCTGGGAACAGGTTCACTGGTCTGGAAGAGACGTCCTGCCACGGACCGGCCACCGAGAAACAACCATATTCGTCATAACATTTGACCTCCACGTCTGCAATAAGATAAAGACAGTCGTGATGTAAATATTCTTACTATTTATAATAAATTTAAGGTTCAAAAGTTGTTGTATTTGCATGTTTATTGTGGTTTACATATATGTATGATATATTTAATTACATATATTGTAATTTTTGCATATTTTGTGATTTTTTAGTTTTAAGGGCACATTTTTTCGGAGTATATTAATTGGTAAACAATGTTAATTAAATTTGTTAAATGATATTATTTAAAAATCTATTAATATTTATGAAAATATTTTTTTTTACATTAATTCCAGTCGAAATAAAACAACATATTTTTAATATTTCTTATCGTTATAATTGTTTGTTTTTAATGGTAACGTACATTTTAAAATTCATATTTTGAAGTACCTATTGTGATGTATAAAAATCAAAATTCAGACTAATAATTTTTGAGTTATAAGTTTTTGAAGTTTAGGTGAGTATAGAATACAAGACCAATATTTTGCGGAATATCCCCTTGATAATCTACTATATAAACTAAAATTTCTGATTTTCAATGATATGCACTAGCGACTATTAAAATGTAATTAGTGATTCGTTTTTAAATCGAATAACTGACACGAGATAGATTGTCCAATCTACACTAATAAGTATAATAATAACTGTAATAATAGTATTATAGTAATATCATATTATATAATTTTATATTATTATATGATGTTTTATTTGAAATATCAATAAATACTTAAGGCTATTATTATTTAACCAATTCAAATTTTTATTTTTATTAATTAGCATTTAAGTTTTCAATACAGTATAATACGGTTTACTTTAATATTGTTACTCGTTAGTTGATACTAGTCAGTACCTAGCCCGGAAAAATTATAGCTTAAGCTCTGCGTTAAAAATGAACGATGGCGTTAATTATGTTGAATATTCGAAATATATGCTTTAAATGTGCATAATATTTAGTTTTTAAAGGACTAGATTGATTTTTATTAAAAATATTCGTTTAAATTAATTTTTTTTTAGATCAATACTACGCTTGTGGTATAGTCAACAGTAATAATTAATAATTAGTCATTTTGACAGATGGTAATTATGGGTTTACTTCATATTCGATACTATAAATTTTAATAATATATGTGGATCTAGCATAACAGTAATTAAGTACAGCATAATTTAAATTAATTAAACGGTAGAGTTAAAAGTTATATATTTTGTTATTATACCTAAATTGGTCAATTAAACTTTATAATAGGTATGTGCCTGCTATATAACACAGTAATAACAATAATTATTATCAATTTCATAATCAATGAATAACTGGCAGCTACACTGTGGACTCTGAGTCGCATTCAACACGTGGTAAATATATTTCCGCAACTTCGCACATCAATTTATTTTATAGGTTCACAGTTTACGATAACGTCACAATATTTATGGAAATAGCGTTGCAAAATGTAGTGTAACATAATATATTATAACAATAATTATTATTATTATTGTTATCGGGCTTTAAAAAATAATGTGTTTTAAATTCTTCAAGGTTCTATAGGTAGTAAATATTTAGATCTAGTGAACTCTGAAATATTAAACTGTGCACATATAATTGCAGTATTTATAATAAGTAACTTTTTTCTGTTAAAAATATTGCCGCCGTTTAGTTGACGAAGTGCCATTAGTGCCAACAACTAGAATTCGGCCGATTTAACAGTTCACAAAGCTAGTACAAGTCGATGGATATTGGAAGACTAAGAGAGGTATAATAATAGTATAGGTAATCGTATCGTTATATCAATAAAGGATTATAGTTCAGTCAGTAGTTTAGATACAATATTTGATTCGCTTACGTACGTGCCTATTACAATGTATATAAAATTATGTTCTAGATGTGATGCACCTGCATTGATTGAAATGTGTTTTTTATTGTATTCGTAAGTACTGAAATAGTAATAATACGTTCTTTATAATATTATCCGTAGTATTCTGTGTATTTTTTTGGAAGCTTTTGAAGTCTCAAATGATAATTCAACGGAAACAAGACAGTTAATACACTCAAAGCTATTGCAGATATTGGCAAAGAAATGTAGCGATTATATAATAATACTATATAACCTAACCTTTTTTTTTCCTGGTTAATCGACGACCGGGAGGGAACCACTTTTGCATTACTTCCTAATATAACCTAACCTATCAGATAATTACAGAGTTACAGTCGAGCAAAGTGACTTAAGTTATAAGTGGTGTGGTTGATCATCTATCGCGCGAAACTGTGAAAGTAATGAATTATTATAACGTATAATATTTTCTATATAATATGGAGTTCTTTATACCCATGAGTGATGATGATATTATTGATATTATTATCTATAAGATTATATCGATAGATATGATATTAGTTATGCAGGTTATATAGGTATAGGTAAGTCGTGTGTTTATAAGGTATTATATACGCTGTTAACATTATGGTAAACGCCAAGACAGCTTTTAGAATTAAAATAAAAATAAAATTAAAAACTGAATGTAGGAGTACTCACTGTCGCCTTCCAAAATAACGTTATTCGCTTCCGCCGTATAGTTTACCGGGAACGTGATATTGTCTGTTTGCGCCAAGTACAGCATGGTCTGCAGCAATAAGTTGCTCGTGTTGTTGAACATGATCACAATGTATGATTTATGACGGTAGTTTAAGAAATAATAATAATAGGTAATATGTTATAATATATAATAAATAGACGACTAATTTTAAAATTCCGCAAACGGACGGTATCTCGTGCGGATATTACTGACTATTCAGTCGATTTATGTACGCGCACTATTGAGTATCATACGATTTTATTCCAGCTCGTTTCGCGCCCGCTACGCGCGTGTATCGTCGAAAACCCGAAGGAGACGAAAAACGCGATCAGTGCACCAACCGTATAAAATAATATTATATTATACTATGTCGGTATACGATGAGAAAATACTACGAGCGACCATTTATCACGACATATGTTACGTTTTCGCACACGTGTTGTGCTGTCGTTGTTTGAAAACGGTTGTTCGATTTTGACGACGACGAGAGCTGCACGTGCTGCCTCGGATGCTGCAAGGCGCCGTATGAGCACAACGCGGGTTTCTGTGCGTAACGCGTTCGATTAATTTATAGATACGATTGCGAGCAGCAGTGGCAGATATTATACATACAAACAATTATTATTATTTATTACGATGTGCAACTGAAAGTGCAAAGGTCGGGAAAACGACACTGAAACACTCCAATTTATTATTTTACACGCCCGTGTACCTAACTTGACGAGTTCGATGTGTTTTTATTTCATCGAGATAAAAAGAGGAACGTATTTCCGTATGAAAACGCGCGTCACGCTTGACCATACACAAAACTGTTCAAAACGAACCTAATGCGATAATATTACGCGTTTTCGGTTCTTCTTGAATTACATATACGCGGCGACCAATAATTGGTGGAATCGTGTTCGACCGCAGAAGGTCTATGTGTGTATTTATACCGAACGAACCTCCGAACATCATCTGCAACGGCAATATTATTATTTTTGCTCACGGCCTATTAATAATTTCGCAGTCGGTGCAGCTGACTGTACATGATTTTATTATAAAGAAATATGCATCTCGCGGTTCAACGGCCTTTACAATTATTTAGTGAGAAATAAATATGATCTGTGAAAATTGTTTTTATACATTTAGGAATTTTGTTGTTTTTATTTGTTTATTTTAGTAGGTGATTCGGTCATAATTATTTTATATCTTATGACGTATCCTATTTTCATTACGTGTTTATGTTACCTAATTTTAATTTTAAGAATGCAATCAATCGTTATGCATAATATAAATAATATAATAATAGTTCAATTACCATGAGTAATGTCCAATAGACTTTGAACGATTCATTCGATTAAACTTGTAAATATTTCATATGAATTTCACAAGGTTGTATTAATTTATCTACAAAATCTACGTCAGTCGAAAGTCACAAGTAGGAAACTTGAAAAGAAAACAACCCAAATTAAATGATTTAGTATTTACGATAAACACTTATAGAAGCTAACAGCATTGCCTTAAACAATTTATGTATATTAAAAACTGTTATATTATGACATCATGTTAATCTTCTTAAATTTATCTAGGTTATTATTTATTTTATGTATAGTATACTGACTCTCACATAGTTATATTATCTTTATCTAGATACATTCTTAGTTATATTTGTGTCATACTACGAATGTATGATTTTCTTTAGTCATTTAAGTATTTTTTGTTATCAAAGCTTCATAATATAAGGCGTAAAGAGACCATATTATTAAAAATATATTTATTTTTTTTATGTCGTAGCTTGTAAATTGTCAATTGCTATACTAGCGTTTACTGTTTGCTGTATATAATAAAAAAGGAATGATTAGTTACGCGCTTATATATTATGTAATAAAGTTATGCATTGTGCAGAATATTTATGTGTTTTTGTATTATTTTAATATTTAAGTACATTATACATATTATTATATACATCATATAAATATAGTAAAAAATGTAATTTGTTAACTAAATCCTATTTATTGAAATATACGGCGTAAATTTTAAATTCCCTTAAGACATATAAATATCAGCACATTGAATAATAATAACTTGTTAAATCATTATTATATGTTATTATATTTAAAATATTATTTCAAAAACGTATATCGATGAATAACATGTTATTCGGCTTTTCTCAAAAATAATAAAGAGAATCTATGCTATTCGTATATACGTCATTCGTGAATTTAATATGTCGTCACTTATAATGTTTATAAGTAATTGATTTAAAATAGTTATGACGTAAAATGACTATTTAATACAATAAATAATAACAGTAGGTATAGTAATAATTTAATACAAATAGTAAAAATTAATTTCATGAAAAAAACTATATACCTACGCAGTGATCATACTTATAAAAATTTAAAATACTATTAAATAAACAAATCATTCATCTGTCTATCGTCAGTGTTTTGATTAACTGTTTACAGAATTGCCATATTTTTTAATCTTTACTTTAAAGTAAATAACTGGAATAAAATAGCAAAGTCTGGGATATAAACAAGTTTTGTGTTAAGGCTTTAAGTGTCTATTATAATATACACACTAAATTATATGTAACCTGTGTAATGTGTTTTAATTTTCTACACAATCGTAAATAGCAATGGTCACGCTCATGCATTGTATTTTTTTCAATTATCATCTTCGTGCACTATTCTATATTCATATATTATAGTTTAATGTATATTTATATAAGTAATACTTTTTATAATCGAATGCTGTTCTTCTTATAAATATAGTACGAGTACACATCATGCAATGTTTCTTGGAAAAATATAAATAGGTAATTTTTATATTGAACATATTAAGCTTCAGCTAGGTACAATAGGTACATATTATATGTATATGACTTGCCAATTATTTTGCAGAACGTAAACATTTTAAAACATCGTATAATATGTATATTAGTAATACAAAATAATTTAATGGTGTTTAAGTTAACAATAAATAATAAATACATTTAAATTAATATAAATTATAGTGAACAATGTTGATTTTTGCGAAGAACAAATTAGGAATATTTTAACGTTTTAGTTTGTTTCCGATCAATCATTTTAGATTATCGCAGTCCTCGTAGTCGTCCAAGTCACCAATGAAAAAGTGTTCGATATCTTGTAGCGTTTTGTTTTCGGTCTCTGGCATGCATGCATACAAGTAAAGAGTTCCGATTAATGTAATCGATCCGTAGACGATGAACAGCCCAGGGAGTGTGAACCATTCTTGCATTTCCAAAAATGATTTTGTCAAAATGAACGTCATCAGAAACGCCAACGCAGCAGTTAGTCCACTTGCGATTCCGCGTCCCCTATAAAAACAACGTGTTAAATTAAAAAAAAATATAATCACTTTTTTAAAATCATTTTAATAAAGTATGATATTATATAATTATATTGTTACTAGAACATTTTTAAACTTACTTTGTTGGATATATTTCACTGACTAACATCCATGGAATAGGAAACACGCCATAACCAGAAAAGAAGAATAAGGCATTTAACAATATCATTGGTATCCACGTCGACGAAAATGAGAAATAAGAAGTAGATACCATATACATTCCAATTCCAAGCATCGAAAAAGCACACAGTGCCATCGAAACCAATGTGATAGGACGTTTGCCGAACCTGGCAACGGTTAACACGTTCAAAAGAGTTCCTACTAAGGTCAATATAGAAGTATAGACCTAAAAAAATACGATTAATTAGCAAAATATAATCATCTAAGCTACGCTATATGTAAGAAAAAGTAAGCAGTATGAATTGAATGTTTAAAAAAAAAATATTTTATGAAAAGTTTAAATAATTAAACGTAATGACGAATCACAGACCAGTGTCCATTGAGCAGTGCACGGTAAACCGATTTCGCTAAACACGGCTATTAGGTACGGTTTGGCCGGTATGAATGTGGCGAATGACCAGAAGAAAAAGAAGAGCATTATGAACAAAAACGGCCGGGTGAGTTCAGGCGTCCAAAAACTTTTTAGCGTGTCCAGAAAACCAGTTTGATTTTGATTGGCGAGAATGTCGATTTCTGCTGTAAAAAACGTAGGTAGGTAATACATAAATTATAAAATCACTCCGTACATGATCTAAAAAAATCATAAAGTCTGAATATCGTCGATTTCCACCACTTCCATTATACCAATTTTAAGATATACGTACGATGATTTTGTCTTTTTATATAATAATATTATCGTTTATGCTTACCATTGGTAGTATCGTTGGTGTTGATCTGCAAATACTTGACGTAAGATAGACGCCGTTGATCTATTCCGCAGTCGACGTACTGCTCGAGATCGACGGATTTGTTAAACCCTGCGTAAATCGAAAGCTCGGAAAACTCATCCTCCACGTCAACTGTGCTCACGCAACCTCTCAAGTAGGCCAACGACTTTTTTGCCTCAGCTGGCCTGTTTCTGGACAACAGCCATACCGGTGATTCAGGCGTCTACGTAAAGAAATATAGATTATAATATTATACGAGTAGGTATATAGTGCTTAGGGACAGTAAAGGAGATGGCAATGTTATACATAATATACTCGTATAATGACACGCAATATCGTATAATATAATGATCATTGGTTAAAATACGTACCTATTCACGTTTTGGGAAATGATTTTAAAATATTAAAAATGTAATTTAAAAATTAGTTGAAAACTAACCTTACTCATTTATACACAGTACAAAACGTAGTACCTTCGTTTAGTAGTCATTCGTTTTAGATAAGGAAAAAATGATATTGTTTTTATAGGTTTTTATCTATTTTATATAAGTCTACACTATTTTTGAAAGTAGGTACCTTTTCCACCTATGATAATTTATAGCTTACAAAAATGAAATTTTAAGTTTTAAGATGGTTTGAAATTTTTACTGATACATTATAGATATACCTATATAATATTGTTTGGTGAAATTAAATACAAAATTTGATTTTGAATATTTTTGCATTTGTTGTCATATACTTCTATAATACTAGTATGCTCCTAAAACACAATATATTTAATACATCTAGTCTTTTTTGTACTTGCGATATTATTAAAAAAAACCTACTATTTAATCATTTATAAGTGCTCGTTTCATCATATATTATGCATATTATTTTCCCCATTATAGGTATTTGATAATTTATTAATATTGTTTATTCTCCCACACACACATTTCGAAAATGTTTAATGTAATAAGTTCCGAACTCTCCGGTACACTGATAATAACATACGAGTAATATTATGATATTATAATATGCTTACCAGGAGCACGACGGCGGCAAACGACACGACGGGCACGGCCATGTTGATCATGGCGACCGTCCGCCACGGCATGACCGTTGACATGAGGTACGCGACGAACGAACCGAGCATGATGGTGAACGTGGACACCGACGACAGGGGGCCCCGGAGCCTGGGCTCGACCGTCTCGCCCACGTACGTCAGCACTGGCGCCTCGCTCAGGCCCATGCTCAGGCCGAGCGCCACGCACGACACGTATAGGTCGAACGCGTTGCCGGCCCGCCACAGCACGTACCAGCCGACCAGCTGCGGTACGCTTACCAGGGCCATGCACCACTTGCGGCCCACGATCTCCTGCAGCACGCCCGACAGCAGGCCTCCCGTCGGGTGGCATACCAACAGCACGCTGCCGTACCACGACGCTTCCGTTTCCGTCAAGGTCATGATGTCGCCGCTGCCACCGCCGTCGTCGTCGTCCGACATCAGTGAACCGATGACCACCGTCGGAATGGCTAGCGACATGCCGAAACCCAACATTATAACGTTCTGAACGATGATCGTACCGATCTGCGGATTTTACGAACAATATATTATAATAATAATTAGAGCTGCAGCGTCATACAGTTTTTATTTCTGTTTTATAGTTTATTATTGGGTAGGTATGTAAAACGTGGCTTTTCGGATGTAATATTATCATAATATCATTTTTTCTCGGTACAATTTAATGTAGGTACTTTTAAACTTTTTACATTTTCATTGTCGATGATAATATCATTTTTTTTTTTTTTTTGGAGGTTTAACCACATATTATTATTAGATTAAATTCAAACGCACTGTCAAAAATACTTAAATTATTGTAGTGCAAATGAAGTGTAACATATGTACAAAATAAATACAGTTCATTATTGTCATTATTGTACTTGAATAATAAATATTATTTATATATTATTTCTTTTATCTATCGAATATAAATGATAATAATAGAAGCGTTCGCCCTGAGCGATCTCACCCTACAAGGTTATACAACCTGTATATACGGCCATTCTATTCATTATTATTAGAATATTAAAATTTAGAACAATCACTATGGTATTGCATATCATATTATATTTTATGTAGGTAGGTACACATACAAGTAATTAAATAATTGGAGAAAGCTGGCCAAACAATAATTATTATTTCAAATTAGCTCTGAAATGTAGATAAGAACAAAGTAATGAATGACTATTCAGTTCAATTGATTCTGTGGCTAAACTTTCGTTTTTTTTTTTAAATCTCTTCTATATATGCATTTGACTATAATATCGCTATGCTTATCAAAGTTTTCAACATCAATAGATCGATACTTATTTTGTCGATATTAAGATTAATAAAAACATAATCATTTCGTCCTTAAAATCGAAGAAAATGTTTTTATTTTTTATGACCTTACGGATTTATGACTACTACTACTACGAGTACGATCATTAATCATAATATTTCAACAAACCAATTTATTGCTATTGAGATACCTAATAATGATTTTTTTTTTTATTATTATTATTATTCTTGATGTGCGTTTATTTTATTTGTAAAATGGCATATAATCGTATAGGCCAATATAGATAGGTACCTATGTATTATGTCCATTTGATATAAGCATTTTGTGCTTACGATTATTGTTGTATACTTGTACGTATGTAGGTACAAACGAATATTGATTAATCAACATGATTGTATATCAATGGCATTCGTATATGCGCGCACCATGAGGTCGACATCAATCTAGTTTCGTATTATTTTAATACATTAAAGATCCTTGACGTATGTTGTTCCGGCTTTCTACTTCAATAACGTTCTTTAATCGTTCAGTTTTATGAGTTTGATTAGTTTGAACACTACAGCAATATAACTTACTACTTCCAAATGTTTATTGTCTAAGTTCAAAAAAATAATCATTTTAATTTAGATCGAAGCTGATACTATTTATAAATAATAGTGAGATTTAAAACTTTTGTATGATAACTTTTAGATTTATTTAGAAGATTTTATTAATATATTTATTATGGCTATAGTACCACTAGTATAATTACCATAAATCCGTTAAGTTCTCAGTGTCCAACTCGTATTTTATTCGAATTTTAAAATAATATCATCTGATACAATATATACACATTATGTATACTGTATAGGTTCTTAACTGGTAAATATTTTAAAGATTATATAATACGTTTGTATTTAAATGATGTGTTAAATCGTGCACTATGTTTATTTTATAGATTATATTAATTGGAAAAACTAATTGGTAGGGAAAAAAAATATTTATATTGTTATCTAAATTTAGGTATATACAAACAGTTTTATATAGCGTTATATAGGTGATTGTATAATATTATCGATATAATATAGGTATAAATAGTATACAAAATATACAGTAGGTACTTATAATTAAAAAACTTTTTTTACTTAAATACTGATAGCATAACTAAAACAAACTTTAATAACAAGTACTAATAAAATAATACTTTCCATATATCTTTATAAAAATTATTCATTTAAGTTATTAAAAAAATACGAAGCTGAAAGACTTATAATATTTTATTAAAAAATGTTATAATTTAAGTGTGCATATTGCATGTAATCAGTTGATATATTTTTGTAATAATTTGTACCTATAGTCAATTATTTAAAACACAAATATAAAATATACATAATAATATGAAATTCGTTACACGTATGATTCAGTACATATTTTAAAAATGTTGTCTCAATATTACGTAGAAAAGTTATATTTTAAGTAAATAATATAAAAAAATAAAAGTACCCTGTAACAAATTTAAATTCTTGTATTCTATAAATATTAATTTTAAAAGAAACTATGGTTTTGTGATAGGTAATTACTGAAATATAAAAAGTGTATACTAAGTATTAACTGCTTAGGTATGTACTCTATGCTATATACTTTATTTAAACAACGTTCTAAACTTAGCACTTTACGTAAAAATAATAATTTAAATAGGTAGGTATAATCACATTTTTCGTGATATTACTCAGAAAATCAGAAAAAAATAGTTGGTCTTGAATAAATTAGTTTAATAAGTCATACGATTATCATACGGATGACAATCTTAGTTTTTCAAAGTATATCAACTATACAATCGTTAAAATAATACATAATAAATAAACAAATTACATACTTGAGCTAATGAGGATTTAAACAAATTGTACTCGTTCTTGGCATTTTCCGCGTCTAGTTTTGACGATTTAAGTTCGGCCATCGCCGAAATAATAACAAACAATAGTGCAAAATATTATTATTATTCGCGGTAATAAATAATTAGTTTAACGATCGTATGTAAGCCTAGACACAACTAAGATAGTAGTTATTTACCACTACAGTGATATGTGCATGGTGCATGTATGCAGTGTATCTGTGTACTCGGTGTAAAATCGTAACTTACTACGTAGGTATACGATTTGACTCCGTGTCGCCGTGTGTGTACCGAGAGGACGGTCAAGGCGTTTCGGGTGATAGTCAAGGACCGCCGTCGTCGGGATATTTGGTACCTGCTCATGTAATAAACGTTCCACGACCAATGATAAAAATAAAAATAAAAAGTAACAATAAAAAGAGTGAGGAGTTCTTTACCGTGTCTGTTGCATGGTATCGGTTCTAAGAAATTATTAACGAGTTCTACAACTTCCTCAAAATAATTTCCGGAATTAAACGTTGCATGACTTTACCGTGGATACGATTTGTTTAGTTTTAGTGTTTACAGTTCTACACGTTATGCACTTCTAGCTAAATATGCATTATGTGTAAACCACATGTTATTGAAATAATATTAAGTTTATAATTTTTAATTTTTTAATATAAGTATATATATTTTTTCTTGTTGTCTAATTATGCCTACCTATATATTATTATATGTTATTACTTCTAAAGTTATTTATAGTCTTATAAACTTAGAATCTTCATATTGTCTTTAATAAGACAGTATTTCTTGTAAAAATTAAAATATTAAATTATTTGTATGGAATTTGTTTTTAACCTAAAGTTATGTCTCATGTGTAATACAATGTGAATGTGTAGGTAATCCTCATAATAAGTTATAAATAGGTAAAGCTTTAAATGCAAATCTTTTTATAATAAAACTAGTAGTGTTATTTTATTATTTTGTTACAGCAATTTTAATTCTTAGGTATCTCTAAATTATAAAATAAAGTACAAATAAGACAGGATTGCAGAGTATAATATATCATGCATAGTATCGATAAAGTTAAATGTACGGGTAAGATTATGCAGTAATAGTACAGACTACAGACCATAATAATATATTAGTAAAAGTAAAGTATATCTAATGTAAATGTAACAACTAATAAATATGTTAAACGCTGATCAGTAACAATAAAAATAATTATAATTTTAAAATTGACTATAGTGAATAAGATTTTAATGAAAAAATCCATCATACGCATTTTGTCAGACATTAAATAGACATAGGTTTGATATTTATTCCATTAATTTAACAACGTACCTTTTTAACATATTTCAACTTTAAACAATTTCTAAAATAAGAAAGCATATTATTTTTAAGGTTTTTCTTAAACTTCGTTAATTATTGAAATATAACGTTTATTAGACTATACGAAAAGAAGAAAACAAATTAATATATTACACTTATAATACAATAAGAAAAAAAAATTATGAACATTTTAAAATGTAATAAAATAATTTCGATAATATTGTATACCAACTAAAATAAGATAAAATTATGACTATAAATTTAATATCTGTTAATAATAACTAACAAGTATAATATTATATTAGGTGGGCTTTAAACGAAAGGATTTTAATTTTTTTCCAAAATAACTATTTGTATTATCTATGTCTCGTGAGGGATAAACTGTACAATTATTTTATTGGATCTAATTTAAATAAATATTTCAAACATTGATAAAAATCTAGGTACTTAATAATATTTTTCAAAATATATCTAGAATAAATCGAAAAAAGTTAAAATTCCGTTCATTTAAAGTCCAAGGTATTTCAATTAGTAATAAAATTTAATATTTTAAAATTTTTATCATTGAATATTTCAATTTTAAAATAACATAGGAAATAAAATACTACATAATAAGATAATATCAAGGAACAATTATTATTAGAAAAATGTAATAGTTATCCTAATTATATTAATATTTAGTATCTAGTAGTTAAAACAATTACAAAAATATCGAGTATGATTTACATGTGTTAATGCGCCAATACACCATCAAGTATTGGTGATTAGTTCACTAGGAATAATATAATGTTATTCTTAGATGGTTAATTTATATTTGCATTATTTACATACATCAATACATAATCACTGTCCACTGATAAAAATAATTAAATTTAAAATCTAAATTTCAATATCTATTTAAAAGTTAATTATTATTTATTACGGTTGTGTTATACAATAATATTTACTCAACATTATATTTTTTAAATTTATTTGAAAAATTCAGATATTTCTTGCAATGTTTTGTTTTCAGTTTCAGGTAGACAAAAATAGAAATAAACACAACCAATCAAACCTCCAAACCCGAATATAGTAAATGTATTGTAAAAATCCACTAAGTAAACGACATTTGGATAATACTTGGTCATGAAAAAAGAAAGAATAAAAGACAGCGTCGAAGAAATACTACAGGTTATGTTTCTACTCCTGAAACAAGTATTAGAAAAACAATAAAACATATTATAATATTATTATTTACGGAAATACAGAACATAGATTATAGCAACATTTCTTTCTTGTTGACATATTTATTACAAGATATCTTTTCTTTGTCTATAGATACACATTTAACATAATATTTAACAATTAATCATTGCAGTGTTATATAAACACAGTTAATCATTTATTTGCTTTACGAATTAGTTTACGCTATATACATAAGAAATTGTATTGCCAATTATTATTATAGGTAATCTTTAAAGTAGGTACCCATTATTTTTAAAATGTTATTGATGCGTAGACTTGCACAGGATTTGTTTATTTTTCTTAGTTTCAAGTACTCGCCAATTATGATTTAATTTCACATTAATAAAAATAGATTAATTATAGTGATTTACTATTATTGTTAAATTGTATCTATATGTAATGTTTAAAGTGGCATTTGTTTTGTACTCACTTCATGGGGAATATTTCAGAAAGAAGTATCCATCCGATTGGCATTATGCCGAACGATGCCACCAACGTACTAATAAAGAAGAATATTAGTAATAACCAAGATTTGATTTGATTTGAATCCGTCCAATAAATCCCAATTAATCCAATTGATATATAACAAATAGAAGAAATTGACAACGTCGTCAATGTGAGAAATCGTTTTCCAAGTCTGTTCACCAAGAAAATAGTTAATATGCCTCCAACTATAGATATGCACAACGAAAAAGCCTGTGTAATAAATAAATAAATAAATAAATACACTAAATAACATAAGTGAGTAGACAGTTTTTTAAAATTCTTCATAAGTTACTTACTACGGTCCATTGGGCGTCAACGTTAGCGCCAAATGTTAGAAATACTTCTACAAGATATGGCCCGAACGGTACCCCAGATAATAAATTCGAAAAAAAGAAATATATCAGCAATAGTCGAAAAGGTCTAAGTACGTCGGGCTGCATCAGTTGTTTCCAAGAACTGTCCGAATTATTTTTTCCGTTTTTATCATCTGTATTAAACCACGAAAGTAATTATTATAAAATCATTATAGACAACATGTGCCAGTAGCATAGTAAAGACAACAAAAAAAAAAAAAAAAAAAAATTACTCGACGAGTTTTTATTCGCAGACATGAACACTACCATTTCATGAAATTCGTTTGAACACTTATCGTGTGTCACCCATCCCCGTAACTTGCTAAGCGTCCGTTGTGCTTTTTCGGTCTTGCCCTTGGATAGTAACCACATCGGAGAATCTGGACTCTGTGTATACAACAACAATTATTATTGTTTTGATCGATGGGTAGTTTATCTTCGAGCTACGGTCGATAGTACAATATATAGATCATAAATTTAGTGTACTGTACTACACTATGTATTAGGAATACCTACAGTCTTGTCAATACTACTGTTTTGTGTATTCAAAACATAACAATAGATCATATTCGAATAAACAGCACAGTGAGTATTTGAATATTTTTTTTATTACATGTGTCATGTTTAATAATATCATTGTTTTAATTTTCTCAACTCTCCCTTTCTTTTTTATTGTATCGAGTAACTTTTACTTTTCTTGGTTTTTATTACAAATTAAATGTGTAATATTCTGAATATCTTATAGAAGAGTAGGTAGGTACTTATTCAATACGTAGGTAAACTAATTTATGATGGTTGTGTTTTAAATGTTCAGGTTTTTGGATTTCCAGTGTAAACTATTAAACATAACATTTTTTATACAGATAAACAGTATGCAAACATTTTAAACTTTATATAAACTTGTATTAACTGTGGTTTGAATTTATGATTTTCGGGAAAATAAAAATGAAAACATATAATACAAATTTGAATACTTCATCTGAAATATGTCTAAAATCTAGATACTAAAATACCTAGCTAAGTATAATCGCTAATATTTTACAAGCACACATTATAGGTGTGTTATAGATATGTACCATCATAATATGATTAGTAATTACTCACCATGCATAAAATCACAATAGTTATGATCGGTATCGCCATGTTGGCGAGTACTGTCAATCTCCACTGTCTGGTGATGGCATAAATGGTGGTGAGCAGCAGTGAACCGCTGAAGAAGAACACGTTCGTAGCCGACATCAGGGCGCCTCTGAGTTTTGGTTCACACACTTCGCCTAAGTACGCGGAAAACGGACCGCCCGAGAAACCTACTCCCAGACCCATCATTATTGAGCATACGTACATTGTCTCCACATTTTCAGCGTAGAAAAATATGATCTGAGACACCAAGTATGGTATGTTGGTGATAATCATGCAGTTTTTGTGGCCGAGTCGATCCAGCACCAGCGACGAGAAGACGCTGCCCAGAGGAGTGCACAGATACAGTAGACTTCCTGCAATGGATGCAGATGGTCAGTGTTTTGTATATACTATATGTGACAGTTTCGCCCTCCCAGCTACAGACGAAAATGTGTTTCCCCCGCGCCACTAACTTAATTAAACATTAATTGTTTTTTAAATTTAATATTTTTTAAATATGATTTTGGAAAATTATTACACTAATCCCCTAGGTATTGATAGATTTACCCGTAGAACTAAAATAAATAAAAATTTTTTGTATTTATGTTTTTTTTTGTTTTGAGTTACCAGGTATTTACTATTTATAACAATATTAAAGACATTCAAGTCATATAAGGTAAATTTGTGTAAAAACTTGAATTACTATAATTTCCATTAAGTATTTGAGTATAGACGTATGCGTTGAAAATGTTGGGAGAAATGAGGTAGATATGAATTGAATTCGGCGCATTCGTTCGTTATATGCGTAAGTACTTAGATATAGTAAATTAGGTAGTAAATAGTTATATATTTATAAATATATTCATACACACCGAACCAAGACATTTGCTCAATGGTCATGGTTAGCCGTTCATTTTCATTTGAATGATCTAATAATGCTCCTATGATGACGGTCGAACAAATCAGTTGTGTGCCGACTCCGACTTGTAAGAATCCAGCTCCAACTAACGCTAAACACTATTATAAACATTAATTAATACTGATAGCAAAATCACATTTTTTTTAACAGATAATGGGAAAAGTACAATATTTTTTGTTTTTGTTTTTTTTAAATATTTATTAAAAACTACACTCTCTAGTTAAATAATCATTGTTGTAAATCATTGAAGTTATATTTTTCATGTAAGCTCAAACACTTTTAAAATATTGTAAGAAATTGTTTTTAGGTACCTACTCAAATAGTAAAAAAAAATAAAAAACTGTATTTTTATAAGTTTTAACATTAAAAAGTTAATTATTTGTAAAACATAGTACAGTTTAATTTATACTAATAAAAATAACTTACTTGTGAAAAAGTGGATTTAATACCATATTTATAGTTACTATCAGGCTCCATTCCATAAATTTCAAATTCTTTTGTTTTCTGTGAAATATAACTATAGTAAAAATATGTTAGAATTATTTTGTTTCATTACAATCGTTTTAAAATAGTAATAGGTAGTTATTGTAAAACTATTTCTTTAATGTATTAACTTTTTTCAATTTTATTATTTAATTAATTATTTAGGTCATTTTATTAATTACCATACTTATTTAATTTTATGCTACATAAATATGTTTTGTTATCTATTCTTATATAAGACTATCATGCTACTGTGAGAATTAAAAATGCAAAAAAGAAGTATAAAATAATATAATCCTTGGCAGATGAATCACTCCTCTACTTAAACGTAGCTTAGTCCTGATAGCAGTCATAGGTATTACATAGGTTCGTACATAATGATCTCTTTTTATAATGGAACAATGATAAAATTAATGTAGGATTCTTTTAATATACAAAGATAACTTGTTTAATACCACTTTTGAGTGTTTCTAATAATAATCTTATATCGTCTATTTCACCACTCACAACTAAAATTGTTATTGTCCTTTATTCATTTAAAGTAATAAATAATTCATTTCCTAGGTCAGAAATATAGATATCATCGAGATAAAAGATAGTAATATATATATTAATATAAGGTTTTTTAACAACTAAACACAATTTATTAAAAAATCTCTTTTCCCAAGTACCTATAAATTATAATTTTTCTTTTCTCAATATTAAATAGTACGTACTTCATAATTAATACTTTTTAGTTTTGGATATTTTGTTATTTTAATAGTTATAGTATTATACTTGTATTTTAAGAGCATGACGTCCCACTATGTTGTTTCGATTTACACATAATGTCATAAACAATGGAATTAATATGAGTTCAGTAGTTCCAATTGTGTTTTCTTAGATTTAATATTACTATAAATAAATCTATTATTGAACTTAAGGTTAAGAACGTTATCTGTGTTCTCTTATTGATTTACACACTATTTAAGTTTTTAAGTGAGTTAAAAGCCATATCTAGCTTAAAAATTAAAATGTTACAAAAATGTCATTATAAGTTGATTGAGTGTGATATTCTTACATTTAAGTTCGACAATAGATCAATTTATTCGAATATATATGCTAAAAACAAAAAAATTAACCATTGAACATAAGTTATGGAATATTTTGTGTTAGTAAGATAGAGAATTCACGTGGGTACGACGCCGTCTTAATAAAATATATTGATTTAATGAAGCGAAATAGTCAGTTTATCATTATTATTATTAAACTAACCTTGTATTTTTCCAAGTTCCTCTAAAATTTAAAAATTAAATGAATAGCATTACGTGAATTCCATTCTTTGGTAGTTGATATATTTCTAATCATAAAAAAAAAAAAATAATAATAATTATATAAATACAATTATTAATAGTATTGTACAACTTAAGTGTCTAAATAGGATTTTATTACAGAAAATAAATTAATAAAATATGAAATCGCACATAATTATTATAATAGTGAATTTATTTTCAATTGGTATAAATTTACCAATGTATTATTTTAATATAATCTATATACTATGTGCCTAAATATTTTAATAAAATAATCCAATCACTAAATCTTATCAAACTGTAATAAATACTTGACAGGTAAGAACATGTTGAAAGTTTTACTGACGTTTTTATATGATTTTAAACTTGGTACATAATATTTATTTGCGATTTTGCCTCTTCTTAATTTATTAACAATTATATTCTGATGCTGTAGTTATGTATTATATGACTAATACTAACCATACACCATTAACTAAATTATGATTAAAACAATTAACACGTCCAAATCACATGCAGTAAAAATATTAATTTTTTAACAATCTATCATGTTATCAATCTTACTCAAAAGAATCTCTAGAAAAGTAATAATCTCTTCTTTATTTGAATGAGATAATTTAGATATTTGGTAGGGATTTTGGAGTTCATTAACACAGTTGAGTTACATTTGTTTAAAATACATATTACTATGAACACATGATGTTATCAGTTATCATACATTTTTATTTTTAAATCAGCAATAATTATTAATATTTTCCAAGAATTACCTATAATGATTAAAGACAACATCACTCATTTGTTGCTTCTGTTTTTTCTTTCAACATTATAATATTGTCATTTAATTTCGTTCGTTGGATTATATTACATATTGTAAGAGAAAATTAATATTTTAGTAAGTGCTATTATGTTAAATCTATTGTTACTTACATTTTTAAATTTTAACTATACTAGATATCTGTTTAATATTCAACTTTAAAATACGAAACATTTATTTATGTATTCCTATTATTATTATCATGTGTGGGTAGGTAGGAACATATTATATAAATTTAAATCAATTTGTAATCATTGCTGTTACCTACCACTTATACATACAATGTACATTGTACAATGTGCATGAGTATAATTAGTTTTATATAAGTCTAATTTACAATTACAAATTATTCATTAAATTTACATTAAGTAAATGCGCAATTTAATAACTTCATATTTTGTAGATCTATCTACTGTATTGTTTAAATGTAAAATTGTAAATAAATATTTAAATAATTTAAAAAAAAAACAATGTTAAATACTTATTTAAAATTAAATTATATAGTTACTTACGTAACAATACAAATTATAGTTTATGGTTTTAAAAATGTTAGTAAAAAAGTAATATATTATAAAGTTTATAAAAGTAATTAAAATACAATTTCAGTTTGATAGGCATGCAATAGCATATAAAACATATTTTAAGAGTAATATTATTTTCAGTTAACTAATTATAGTTGTTTAAATTAATATATTTATTGTTGGGTTTCAATTCTTATTAGTATTTGCATAATTTCTAAATTTTAATTAAATTTTTTAATTTTACAATAAATATTATGATCCGACAATAAATAATTTTAAATATTTATAGAAAAATGTTATTTAACTATATAATATCATTAGGTAATCACGAGTATAAAGTATTAATCTGATAAATTGTTTGAAAACTTACCAAATTTCCATTCAACTTCATAAGTAATTTTAGAAGATATGCAAACGTGTATCATTCAACTTCCTCTGTTTTAGTAGTGCGTAGATCATTTCACAATTGAGTGTTTCTTATATGAAATTGAGTTTAATCTTATCATCTAATATTAGAATAAAACTATAATGATTAGTTGTAGGCTCCATTGATAAACCAATCAGTAATGCGTGAATTAAATTATAAATTTGTTATTCATGTTTTGTTGACTATTATATTTTTAACATACATTATAGCATAAAGAGTGAAGGGTATATATTAATTTTAAAGCTATGAAATTTTAAATAAAATAAGAATGTTGAGTTTTTATTGTTTTTTTCAGTCTCTCATCACATATTTAAATTAAATAAAAATAATTTTAAATTTTGGAATTATTTCATATTAACTACCTATACACTCAAATAAATGATGAAGTAATTAAGCATTGCAATGTAATGTTATAAAATTCTGTATTGAGGATACACATATATTATTACTATAAAGACTATAGATACTTTAAAACTGTAATACTGACATTAATACAATTATAGTCTTAAATGAAATTTCACTAAAAGAGTTAAGCATACAAATTAGTTTTAAATATTAATATATTGTATTAATTAAGTTTTAATTTTGAAATTTTAACTGAAAAATATATTGTGAATTGTGATGTTTTTACAAAACAATATCTACTAATTAAAATTAATTTAATTTCCATCAACATATTTTTAACAATTTGTTTACAAGTATCAATTTATTTATTTAAAATGACTATGAAATAAACTTAATTATATAATTAATTATTTTCTGCGTAAAATAGATAAAAATATAAGCTAAATTTTATACATAATATATCAACGATAATATTACTCTGACGTATTGATTCTGCGTCAGAATGTAGTTTATAGATTGTACGGTTTATAAAATATGACGAAAAATAGAGTTTTATCATTTAAGAAAACACATAAATATAGGGGCATATTATTTTATTTTGAAATAACAACAATCACAGCGTTTTCAAATCAATCTAAATATTAAACAACGTACTCGTGTGCACGTTCATGTGTAGATTGGTATCTTATCACCTATTTTAAACACTTGTATTTTACTATAGCTGTAGTACTCTAATTATTAAAACAAAGTTATGATTAAAATGATTGTAAACGATTATTACATAAATTATACATTTACATACATTCATTATTAATACCATCTGCTCGAAATAAGGTGTATTATGGAATTTAATCAAAATTAAATATATTAACATTAAATGTATAACATTTACTCATGTACTATAAGAATATCATTTTTTTATTTATTTATCTAATTCATTCATTTAAAATTTAAAATTAGACATGCAAATTTCAGATAAGAATGTATATATAGGTATACATAATACATGTAATTTTAATAAAATAATCAGTTACACAAGGTGATCTTTTAATGGTAAACTTTCATTATCTTAAATATTATCAAAGATTTTGGAAATATTTTTATTACATAATTTTTAGACACAAAAAAGCAATTTTTTTTTTATTAACTTTAACTTTACTATTTTTTAAGTTTTTATTTTCTTAAATGATAACCATAATTCCAAGATTTCCAATTAATAATTTATGACTTTCAAACGGGTAATTCACTAATTATAAATATTTTAAGTTTTCATAGTTTTGATGTACTGTAAAACATGGATACCTTGCTCAATTTTGGTCCATTACTAGGTATGTTTATATAAACTTAAAATACTTATAGCTAGTTAACTTCAAGGTATACACAAAGTAGGTACTGCCAGTAACATTAATACTTTTCTAGAAAAAGAGTTTACCTTTAAAATGATCACCTTGTATTATTATACTTTAAGGTTTTAAATCATATTATTAGGTATACCTATCTAATAATATAAACTAGCGATTATAATTGTATTTAAATTGTAATGTGTGTATCTATTATTATTTATTTCTATGCATATTATATTTTGTATTGTACGTCTAAAAATACGGTTTTATACTTAATAAATTTTTTTTTATTGTAAAAATATTATTATTCGATTAACCTTTTAATTTGATGAATTCATTAAATTCGTAAATATATAGTGCTTATAAAAATTATATTGATTGTTATTTTGATTTTAGACGATTATTTGTTTTATATTTTATTTCTAATTCGCGTTTTAATTAATGCAATAATTCAATTAAATTATAATAGTTCATTGTAATTTACTCAACAAATTTAAGTGTTTTTTTTCGGGTTGCATAATCAATCACTAAATTTTTAATGAATTAATAATGAGTTAATATACCTAGTCTCTTAAATAAGATTTAACGGTCCATGATTGATCCATTATATTTTAGTGAACACTTAAATCATTATATTTTTTATGCAATTCGATATTAAAGTACTTATAAACTGTCATTTGTGTATTATCATACTGTGTGTATTTTTTATCGGTCTATTTATTTATTATTATTTTGTAATCCGTGTACATTAAGTGCTTCTAAATTGCCAAAAGTTCCTTAAAAAATTATATCTATGTATAAATATTATTTTATTAGTTAAAAATCAATTTGAATACAATGTTGACAGTTTTTACATATATTATAATATATTCTGTAATTAAATCACTAAGTAATGTATAATTTTTAGTGTTAAGTTTGTACAAACGTCTGTTTAAATTCATGGTCACGATTCCCGATAGCAGACTAAGTTTTTGTAACAGTTGCGTAAAAATAGTACTTTTTTGAGAGTATAACATAACGTGTAACGTGTAATAACACTATAATAATTATAAATAAATATAATAATAAAATAAAGTCTGTAATTATTACAATATGGACCATATTCGAGTGTTTAAGAACTCACAAAATTAACCGTGGCGTGATTGTTTAATGGGTTTGACTTATTTAGCGATGGGTGAAAATTTATGATGACCCGACCCGACAGAAAAACATCCGACCAAGGTTTAATATTATGAAGGTGGGTACAAATACGTATAGTGTGAATATTGTAAATAATGTGAATATAGTGAATGTCGACGATGACGTATGCACATAAACCACAACGGTCCACCGCCATCTCCTTCCAACAGGCATACGGATCACATGGTCCAGTGACCAGTTCAGTATAGTTTGGTAATAATAGTAAACAACTGCCGTAGTGTGGTTACACAAAACATAATATATTATATAATACAATTCTATCGCCGAAAGCGCCTATGCACAGTTTGTCGTCACGCCATCATTTAGACGGTCAGCTGTTTGTGTGGCGCCGTTCAGAAAAATCGAACTTACAACGAGAGAGCTATTATAGCGTGTTCTACTATACAACAGTTTTTGGTTTTTTTCATTGTCGTTTGTTTCTTTGTACACAATACTTTATATACATAAACGTTTTCGACGGCTGTTTTTATTTCACGCTTTTATAGAACATTATGAAAACGGTTAAAAGCAACAACGTTTTAGCGCTATGCGTTTCGATTCTGATATCCTCGACGATTCCCGCTGTAGTCGTCGCAATTTATACAGTTGTACACGAACATATGGAAAACAAATCTGATTCGAATACTTTGAGACTGGTCCACGCGGTATGTAAGCTAATAATAATATTTCTACATAACTATAATAATTTTATCATACTAGCTGTCATGTTTGCATCTGTTACAAAATATAAATGTGAAAACTAATTTTGAAATCTTTATCAGGTTTTTAGACACGGAGAACGAACGCCTGCCGACACATATCCTCTGGATCCATACATAAATTCGTCGTGGGAGCCATTCGGGTGGGGTCAACTGACAAATGCAAGTGAACATTATTACTGTATTCTTTAGAATATTAACTATGTTGTTACGATTATCGTGAACATTTTTTTTTCATTTTGGTGAATTTGATTGACGCAGATGTGTGGATAATATTATATTATCAGGTGTATGAAGGAGCAAATTAAAAAGACGACACATTTGAGAGGTTAATGGGTTGTACGTTATTGATTGTGATATTATAATATTATTAACCACACTAGTTAATTTCGGCTATAATTTAAAAAGGTTGACTTTTCTATTTTTTTTAGTTTTCATGTACGATGGTATATTTAGTGAACATAAACTTATTAGATTTTATGTACTATGAGTTAATTATAGCAAAAATTAATTTAGTCATATTTTTCCAAATGATTTAACAAATCGAATACCTAATCATTTATTAATAATAATAATTACCTTATTATATAACATAATAAGGTCTATATTAAATAAATTATTAAATTCAAATATAGAAAAAAAAGTAAATAGTTATTAATTTAAAAGTAAATATTGGTATAATGTATATTATATCACTGTAACAAATATAGATTATATAGGTATATTAAATATTAATTAATAATTCATAAATAATATTTCGTTATTGTATTCAAATATTTTTAAAACATTTTACTAGATATCGAATAGATATTTTACTAGGATAATACACAAGTTTAATTGGATGATATTAATAAAATAAAAGTTTATAGCATTATAGGATAATGATAATTGATTTTTTTTTTTAAAACAAAACAAAATAATATATTATGTATATTATAGTTACATAATATTATACACTTTTCACATTATTTATTTAAATATTTTTAATTATTCTAAGTTTTTAAAGTATACAGGTCGTAGCTTGTAACATAATAATGGATAATAATAAATAATATAATTTTATATAATATACTACTATATTAATATGTAAAAACTATTAACTATATTTATATAATTAATTGATCCTCATTAACTGAGCATTATATCAATAATTGGTTGATCCTTACATAACTTTAATCGAATTTAGGTATCAAGGAGTAGTGTGATGGACATGGAAAATAGACTTAAGTTTATTCGAGACCGTATAATATCGGTGAGTCAATAATGATAAACCATCAATTAGACCCTCGATAAAGGTTAAATTAGCGTCTAGCCTTCTATTATCTAAAATAATTACTAAACCGGTTCATAACTGGAAAATAATCATGAGGATACTTATCAATACCGACAATACCTACATAACTTAAACGCTGCAAACTTAAGAAACTTAAAGACAATTAATTTTATTCTTAACACATGTGTAATCACTATGTGATAGTGTGTGGCACTATGTATATACACAGATTTATTATACTAATAGCCCCACATTTGAAAATACGTTTCATAAAAGTGCAATATAAACATTTTATAGTGATTAATTATTTAAACGTAGGTAAACATATTCTTCTTAAAATACAAAAAAATTGAGTGTTGTATACAATTCACTAACCTAAATGAGAGCAAAATTTAACTAACGATGAAACATGATACCGAAATCATTTAGTTATTTTTTACCTCATCGCTCACTGATAACTAAAGATTTCCATGAACTGAGACGATTGAGTACAAATATTAAGTAGTTAAAATTTATTCTAAAATTATAGAACGATATAGAATGACATTTTGAGAAATTAAGTTTTAACCTAAGTTTATTGACCCAGCTCAGTAACAATTGAGATAATTTATTTTGATAAGTAATTGTGAACTAATTTTTAAATTGCCTGCAAATAAAACAAGAAGACAAAAGTTAAAAAGCTGGTAAGTGGGTACCGCTCTGCTGTAAATTAGGTGCTGTATGGATCATTATTATATATTATAGGAGTGTTAAATTTGAATCCAATGAATAATGATAGGTATCATTGTATACGAAAAACGATTCTGAACGAAGATGATTATTAGGATATCATTTAGAATGGTTGGTGAAAAAGGAGGTTTATGTTTTAATGGCCTGAATACACCAGAATTTAAGTTATTTTATAATTATTATTATAAGCTAAAATTATGGAAAAGGTAGAATTGAATTTTCAACTCTTAGCTACTTATAAAAATTTTTTTATGAATTATACCTACAAAATAATTTGCAAATATTCATGGTTTTGACGAATTTTTTAATTTATTTAAATTTAATTTTTTAATCACTATAAGAATAACTTATGAGAAATTTTGTATTAAATTTTCAAGTATTTTGATTCTGCTAAAAAAATTTTATTGATACTTCAAAAAAAAAATTTCAGAAAAATGCTATTGTTTTTGAAATAGAAAAAAAAACAAAATCGTAATTTTTCGTTTATAATTAATATGGATTGAATTATTAAAATTTAATACTGAAACAAAAATCCTCGAAATTTACTGATTTATCTTTAATTTTATAATTAGTTTCAATCTAATTGATTATGTATAATATATATTATATATTATATAATTTAAATTACAAATGCATAATAATAAAATCAAATATATTTTCAGAATGGTAAACGAAAACAATACGAGCTCGGAAAATTTATCAGAAAGCGTTACTCTGGATTTTTGGAAGTCCTGTACTCTTCGAAAAAAGTCTCATTTAGGAGTACTGACGTGGACAGAACCCTAATGAGTGCTCAGCTAGTTGCGTCTGCCATGTACAAGCCAGTTGGAGCACAGAAATGGAATAAATATTTAGATTGGCAACCTATTCCGATACATTCGGAACCTCTCAATGACGACCGAGTAATATTTCAGTATTAAATTTGTTTAATTAATCTTCGCATTTCTATTGTCAGCAGTATACAAATGTGTGTGCTGCAGTTGTTATTAGTGCGAATATACTGTCCCAAGTATTACGAAGAAAGACAAAAAATAATGAATTTCACCGAAGTTCTCGAAGAGCTTAACACTTATAATGATTTATATGGTTATCTGTCCAATCACACTGGACTGACCATTGAAGATCCCGATGATGTACAATCGATTTATAGTACGCTGAAAGCCGAGGTAGATACTTTATATACCTATAGATTTTGAAATTGTACATTACAATTTAGCGTAATAATTTAGGTACATATTTTGTGTTACTGTATTTGCGATATACATGTATTTGTGGTTCTTAAACCATAAAATATAAGTCTAATTTATTTAGTAATATTTATTTTTCTACTCAAGGCGGACTATGGAGTTGTCCTTCCAAGTTGGACATCCAAAGTATATCCTACCAAATTGGCCAAAGTTACATCTAGAAGTTTTATACTAAACTCATACAATAATGAAATGAAAAAACTCAAAGGAGGTATGTTTGCATAACTATATAATAACTATAAAAATACATGAAAAATATGTTAAATGCGATTTTTTAAGGTCCGTTACTAAAAAAAATATTGGAAAATAGTAAAGATAAAATAAACAAACAGTCCACACATCAGTTGTATGCCTACGCCGGTCATGATTCAACTATATCCAATCTTTTAATTGCTTTGGGTGTATGGGATGAGCAAATTCCTACGTATAATATGTTAGCATTACTAGAGGTACACGAATCAAAGAGAGGGAATTTCTACTTTAAGGTATTTAAGGAAATGAATTACATTTTTTATATTTACCTATAATGATTATATTTAATAGCATATTTTTGTGTATGAATATCATACTTTAATTTTCATATTGTCTAGGTGTTTTTGCGTAACGAATCATCGACAGAGCCTTATCACTTACAAATACCTAATTGTAAAGACGATCTATGTACTATAGAACACATCGAGCACTTGACTGCAAACGTGATACCATCGGATTTGAACGAAGAGTGCAAGACTGATAATCCCAAATTTTCGAGTTTAAAATTTATTGACCGAGGCCCATAAAATCACAATTAGAACGGGCTAATGAATAAGATTAGTGATTACATATTCCTGAAAAATTGTTTCACCATAAGATAAATTTAATAAGAACTACCAGCTAAAATATTAATATGTGATAACTTATTTTTTATTTAAATAACAAAGATTTGATTTATTTTTATTACCCAAGAAAAGCAATGAATATATTTGGAGGTCTAACAATTTGCCTCTCGATAATTGTATCAGCATTTTATGACTCTGTATAGGAAATTATTTCAATTTCATAATATTTAAGCAAAAAAAAAAAAATCTTTATTTGGAAGTTATTTTTATTATTATTTAATAATTACAAATATACCCTAAAAATCTAAAATAAAAGTATCGGATGTATTAGAAAATTTTTAGTGTGTAGGTACCTATTATGTGTTTTAGAATTTAAAATGTAATACATTTTCAAATTCTTCAGTACCTATTATATGATGTACGGTTTAAGTATACCTAATTATACAAGATATTTAATTATTAGTTTTCTGAATACAACATAATAATATTATGCTATACCTAATATATATGTATTAATAAATAAACAATTTTTATAAAGTTAGTTGAGATATTTTACTCGTTTAGTTTAATTTTTAAAAACTAAGATTTAAATATATTAAATAAAACCAACCAACTAATTATTTTATTCTATCTTACTACCCAACCACAACCTATAATATTAAGATGGGCTACGATGACATTGTTGACAGAAATCAGTAGGTATATGAATAACTATATTCCAAATTTCTAATTTTCGTTTAGTGTAATATTATTATAGCAATAATTAAACGTTCTTACCTTTCTTAGCTCTCCAAGTTGAGAATTTTCCGATCATTGATTTCTCTATGAAGGCTCCAATTTAGTTCCACGACAATTATTATGATAACACGAACGACTAAACTAACGAGTTGTATATTATAATATAATATAAAACCATTGAATACACTTAATTGTGTATTATCATATAGTTAATTCTTTTATGTACATAATATTGACCCACCTATTAATTACATAAAACATTAAAATAATATCGATCTCGTTTTTTTTTAATGTGTATTTAAAATTTTTATTTTTTATGTTATGACTGTAAAAGCAATAAAGCGTTATTTGTAACTTTTTTTTTTGTTATATCTTGATGACTTGCCACGAGTGAAAAAAGTCATGCCGGTATGTCGTACGGCTTTGTTTGTTTTTTAGTTGTTTCCCATATAGTATGAAAACGACCGTCAATCCACTTGTAAACTACTTGGTTTTGTTGGAAATTTGTAGTACGGAAAAAAATATCTATTAGACTATAAATTAGTTTGACTCGCCCTGACCAATTCACTGAGTATATTATGAAATAGTTTGTCTCCAACCTCATTATTGGAAATTGCATGTTCGACTGAGTTTAATATAGCTATGGCTTCTGATGTATATATGATCAACCGCCTGATAGTTTTTAATTGCATTTTAGTTTCTTCACTAATAAAGTGGTGATTTGTTATGTGTAATTTTATTCAATGTATCTAAAATTATATTGTTAAGTCACATATATGTAATATATATATATATATATATATGTAATGAAGAGAAAAGTAATAATTATATATTGTATTTATGTATATTATACCTACTAGTCACTGGAGGATTTCAATTCAGTATACAATTTATAGTATGATAACTGATAAGAGTAATAATTGATAATCAAAATTATTTATAATATAAAAGTAAACATTATTTTTAATTTTGTTTATTTATTTATTTACATTTTTTTTTTTTGTACACGGAACTAGCCTAATGTAAATAAAATATGAACAGAAAAATATAATTATACAAAACAATAAATAATTCTTATACTATATGGTATGAAATAACATAGATAAATATACCATATTCTCAGAATTACATATGTTTTCAAGCTTTAAACCATTGTGTTTTACAAAAAAATTGTATGTTGAGCGTAAAGAATAATACTATATTAATCATAGATAATAAAGAAATTATTACTAAAAAAAAAAAAAAATATAAATTAAATAATTATTAATTATTTAATTAAATTATTACTTTATTACTTAAATTATTATTTCTTTATTATCTATGATATTAATACAAATAAATACTTCAAAGATAATACAAAACATTGAGACCAAATTATAATAATTATAATATTACATGATTAATAAGTAATAATAAACATTTAGGTTTATCCAAAAAATATAATACGTTGAACACAGATTAATATACATATTACTTATATAATTAATATGTGTTGGTAATTATTTATTTATGTATTAAATTAAATATATTTTTTTCATTATATATGTTAAAAAGATATTTGATAAACACATATTTTATGAGTTATAAACTTATAACTGAATATGACTAATAAATAATAACTTTATTAATGCTAACTCTATTACGGCTGCCTACTATATGAACTCAACGTAATTTAACATTAGGCCTAGATCACTCAAGCGTAAACATCAACGGTGAAGCAGAGATCACGATCTCCTACAACAAACGTAAATGTTGTTAAGTTTTGATATAGCGACATAGCGTTGTCAAGTGCCTTTTACTTTACTTCTATTTTCAACTACCTTTTCTTGTTGAGTTTATTGATGCGGTACATTTCATTTGTATTTAAATAATAACAACAGAAATTCTATTTAAAAAATTCAGTTATTTCTTGCAATGTTTTGTTTTCAGTTTCCGGTAGATAAAAATAAAAATATACAGTACCAAATAAACCCGAAATTCCAAATAAAGTAAAAGTATTGTAAAAGTTCACCAAGTTGGAAAATTCAAGATAATACTTGATCAGGAAGAAATCTATTAAGTAACCTAATGCTGAACCTGCGCTGCAGGTAATGTTTCTACTCCTGAAATCGATTAAAAACAGATAAAGGTTTTGAATTAAAATCAAATCAAATGAAAATAATACTATTTTATTTTGTTACTCACTTCATTGGAAATATTTCGGTTAGAAGTACCCATGCGATAGGCATTATCCCAAGCGATGACATGAAAGTGGTAGTTAGAAAGAGTATTAATATCAACCAAGAAGTAGTAGGGTTTGAGTTTGTCGTATACCCACCGATTAATCCGATTAATAAATAACAAATTGAGCAAATCGATAACGTCGAAAGCGTAAGAAATCGTTTGCCGAGTTTGCTTATCAAAAATATCGTCATTACTCCACCAAGTGTTGATAAAAACACTGAAAACGCCTATAAATGTAAACAATTAAATGACAGATGGTCGTCATGCTTTTATAATATTATGTTAGATAATACACTAAATGTCACTTACTAATGTGAATTCGACGTTAACGGGTGCGCCAAATTGAGTAAATACTGATACTAAATATGGTCCATACTGCATTCCAGACAATAAATTCGCGAAAAAAATGTAAACAATCAACAGACGGAACGGTCTGTAAACTTCAGGCCGGAGGAGTTGTCCCCAAGAATTCGTTTCACCTTTCTGGTCTAGAAAATAATAATATATATGTACATATATTATAATGCACAATCCCGAATTAAGATTTTGGATTTTGAGTCAAATATTTTTATTTAATTTTTTTTTTTAAACATAATCAAAATATTGTTGACCCACAAATAAATATATTTCAGAGATAATTTTTATTTTTTATTTATTTGATATTTTTTTAAATACAAAAATAAAAATATTATTTGTATAAATAATTTTTTCTTGTTTTTTGAGAAACAAATTCTTAAATTCTATCATCGGTCACAATTAACACAGGTTAAATCAGGTAGTGAATTGGTAATAGTTTACAAGTTGTTATTTTGTGTTAGGTAAATGTAAAAAAGAAAGATATTTAAATTCTATTTTAAACTTTTTGTTATCTAATACTATAAGGTACGTTTAGAAGACAAACTGTGAGTAATCGGTGTAGCCAATCAAACTGTTATAATCATAATAACTTTATTTTAAAAAAGTGAACGTGTCGCGGAACACGCGTTTGGATAAAAATAAAAATAAATAAATAAAATACAATCTATTAGATACGATCTTATATTCGTCGGTTTTATGATAGTGTCAATTCATTGGTTTTGATGATATTCTGTTATGGATAGATATTTTTGGAAATTGTAAAAATAATTAATATCTAATCTCTTTGGTCACTAGACAATATATTATTACGATCTTTACCAATACTAAAAATAAATTACTCTTATTTATAACTACAACATTTGTAATTGGTTTATCATCACTTTCTTATAAAGAAAAAAAATCCAGTTATTTTATTGAACTTAGAAGTTAGAAGCGAATGTCATTAAAAGATAATCCTTTTTATTTTTTATTTTCTGAGTGCCGATTAAAAAATTTTGGTATTACGAACTTATGACATTAATAATATATACTTCAAATGTCAATACTTATTAGGTATATTTGTAAAAAAAAAACCCTAACACCAACAACTGTTGTTTCATGAACGTGAATTACTGACTTTAACTTAAGACTGTAGTTCAACTGTACAAGACTTGTATTAATTGAATTGTTTCCGTAGAAAAAAAACATAAATAACATTTGTTTGGTTAATGAGTAATACGTAACTAGGTATACGGTTTATCATTAATAAAGAGTTTTATAGCTATACCTATAATACCTAGTTCTTAGTGGTTAGTAATTCATAATAATGTTTCAATTTTTGTAAATCCTATAATCGATGGTATTCATCGTATTCGGCGTTGCGCCGTTCAGTATTATTATAAATCCCATTTCCTTACCATATCATCCTGCTAAAAATAGATGATGTGGTCATGCCCCCCACTTATTATTTAGTCATTTAAATGAAAAAATAATCAAACATTTCTAATGCTTCTTGAAATGAAGAAGATAATGTTCTGAATTATCTTAGCTTTAATATTTTACGAGAATTAACTAAACTTATGAACTTAACTCATATATTATATGTTTATGCGAGTAACCCGAATACCTGATTTAATAACTTTAATAACATATACTTATCTCGTTCTGGTTTTCGCACTAGGTTTAATAACTATTGTTTTTAAAAAAGGCACTTACCTGTCTCGTTGTCTTCTTCGTCGTATACTGCAGAAGACGTATAAGCTATCATTTCTTTGAACTCTTTGCTTGAAAATGTTTCTTGAGATGGCCATCCCCTTAATTTTCCAAGCGTTCGCTGTGCTTTTAAGGATTCACCTTTGGTCAGCAACCACATTGGAGATTGTGGCGTCTAAAATGTAAATGTAAGGTTGTATAATATGTTAACAAAAATATAACTATTACTTAGTGTGGTGAAAAAAATAATTTTACTCGTGGAAAAATTATTTAAAAATTATCATTAAACGTATTTACTTAATTCTTTATTATTTATAATAAACTCAAATTGTTCGAACTTTTTTTAAATGTAACGAAACTGGAGGCAAGAATATATTTTTTTTTTATGGAATCAATTGGAACCTAACAATTCAGGTTATAACAAACACAATAGTAAGGCGTAAATATTATTAAATATTCATCTAACCATAAACAATATAACGACAGTCGCGATTGGGATCGACATGCTAATGAGCACGGTCAGCCTCCATTCCAATGTGATCGCGTATATCAACGTGAACAGCAACGAGCCAAAGTAGAAGAAGACGTTCGTTGCTGACATCAGCGCTCCCCTCAGTTTGGGCTCGCACACCTCGCCGACGTAGGAGGAAGACGGCCCACCTGAGTATCCGACGCTAAGCCCCATCAGCATCGAGCACGCATACAATGTCTCGATGTTGTTGGCGTAGAAGAACATGATCTGTGACACTATTAACGGTATGTTGGTAATTATCATACACGTCTTGTGACCGAATCGGTTCAGTGTTAATGAAGATAGTGCGCTTCCCAAGGGAGTAAACAAGAACAGAAGACTACCTGAAAAGATATCGAGTGTAAGCACAACGTAGTTTCAATGCATGAGGCGTAAGACTTGTATTATTGCGGTGCCGGGATTCTACAGCAGGTGGTACTTTTTTAAAAAGACATGGTTAATACTTTCATTTATATAGCTATTATATTTGTGTAGTTATTTACATTAATAAACATATTATAAACAACCGATATCATGATCTAAATTTATTTTCTAATCATTAGAAATTAAATACTTACAACATACCTATTACTAGGTACTAAGAACTATATATATATTTTTTATACTATCTATTTAATATCATGTACTTATTGATTACTATGGCTTAATGACGTTTTGTAAATAATTGTTTATTCTTTTAGGTTTAATTTGTTTTTCCCGATTATAGAACATGTATAAAATCAATTTTTAATGTAAAAAATTGACATTTTTACATAGGAGGGTGAGAAAAAAATGAACATCGAACACGAATATTCTGAATATGTTTCTAAGTTAATGACTATTAGGTGCTCAATTAACTAGTTATCTAGCATATGTACGTCTTTTGACCAAAATTAATATTAAATAAATAATATAATGCATATGGTTTAGCGTTAATCCTCAATAGTTTTTGTTTTATAAATTATTACACCACTTTATAAAATAAAATTGATATTATTACGCATTCTAAACTCAACACTTTATTAAATCCTATTATATAATATAAATCCGCTAAATATTAATGGACGAAGCATAACGCGATTATTTAACCGAGGTTTAAGTTGGATTTTATTAACATAATATTATGTACACACGTTTCAATATACATATAAATACAATAAATGAAGTGACGATAATCCACAATAATAATTAACACTTCACATGTATACATTATTCTAAGAATCATCATACTATAGCGTGTTAGATTGTGATTTTTTCACAGAGATTTAACTTGAGTTTTAAAAATGTACTTAGGAACACTCACATTATAATATTATGTAAATACAACTCGTTCTGTATAACACTATGATGATCTTAGTAGTGAAAAATATAATAATTGTCTACCAAAAAAAAAAAAAAAAAAAATATGAACTTGTAAATAATGTAGATGACATGATATTGTGTAATTTGTATCTTATTTCTCCTCATAACTATTGTAAAATCAGTGAAATGTTCTATCAAACAGTTTACGTCGAGGTTGAAAATATTCGTAAAAACTCGTTACACAAGAATTTAATTAAATGTTTTCACACTGCAATCAATTATCACTCGGAGACAAAGATACGAAAATGACTCAATTGAGACTCAAACTGTATGAGTACGTACAGACGCGTAGTAATTAAAAACCTAACTAATTTATAACAGAAAATTTCACTTTTACTTTCTGGTGGACATACCGTTACCCATGTACCTATAAACCACGATCGACGTATTTATACCAAGATCGAAGTGATAGACTTTATATCATAGTTATTATAGTTAACATAATTTTAGGAATGTGTTACCTACTGTTACCTAGACCAAAAATATCGAAAACGATACAACGCGGTCTAGTGAAAACCCGGCTGTAAAGTGAGTATGTGTATAAGTAATCGCGAACGGACAACTACGATATTTTTTTTAGTCAATTTGTTAATCGAAGACGGTACCGTTAGTTTTTTTCTCCTCGTTGATATCTATACTATCCGTTTACGAATATTTTTGAGTCTCCGTATACTACTGCGTTAAATTTTGTTAACAATTCACTATCCAGTGAAATGAGTCTTTATATGCTAGTCTCATTACCTATGGTTCGATTAATGACGTCCACTCGTTAGTCGTTTCAGAAGATTTTGGGCCCAGGGTTACGTATCAAGGTAGGTAATACTCATATGCATCAATCACCGACTTATAATATTATTCACATTCTACAGGTTTTTTTTTGTACTTTATGACCCTCAATCCGTTATTATGAATTTATTGTAGTCAATAATAATGTGATAGGCATATGTATGGGGTTGATAAGTCCAAATGATTTCGTATAAGATTATGTTGTCTTACCAAACCAAGACGCTTGTTCATCTGTTAAGGGTTGCAAACCGTTTTTGTCCTTATCGTCCGCTAATGCTCCAATAATTATTGTAGAACATGTGAATTCTATGCCGATCCCGATCTGTATGAAACACGGTCCAGCCAGTGCCAAGCTCTGGAATGCAATACAAGGCCGAGTTCAATGTTAGAATATAGATAATCTTTAAAAGTTACATCTGTATAATAATTATATTATTATTAATTATACATGAAATAATATTGTAATATTAAGGCGATGTATTTTTTTCCGTATCAACTAAAATGTATGTGTTATTTACTCGCAAATTATTATTGAGGTCCACAAGCAAATGCTCTCGTTTTAAATATTAATATATATAATATATATTTATATATATATTATTTTAATATGGCAAGAATGAAGATGCTAGCTGTAGTATAACTGGTATACATTTATTTCTTTGACTTTTATGCGAGTAGGTAGTAAATTATTATTATATTATGTGTGATATAATAGCAAGTTTTTATGGCCGATGAACCGCATGCTTTCTTCCTGGAAAACAGCATGGTATGAGCAAATTTAATAATATGGATTTGTACATTTTCAATTAGAAGGTTTTGTATGTAACTTACACAAAATAATCGTCAGTTTAATACAAGTTTTCCTTCAATTTATGTTTTAGAAATATATTACCAATTGTAAAGTATCGTAATCCATTTATACCGTCCAAGTACTTTTTAAATTATTATTATTAGTAAGACGTATCTACTACATAATAACATCAATCATTTTCAAAGTTCTAATTTGTTTTTTTTCTAATACTTGGAAATACATTAAATTATTAAACTATATACAAATTCGAATGAAACTAGTAACATTATTAAAATACATATTTAAGTATAAATCAGAATAAAACATTTACCATACGTACTGTTAGTCAAAATATTAAAAACAAAAATTATTGGCTTATTCATTTACGTTTAATAATAATACGAATGAATGGTTTTTGTTGGATTAACGTCATACAAGTGGTATAATAATCCTATTGGGCATTGATTTAATATTATAAGCAAATAGTTGTTGTAACTTGTAAGATATAAATAAGAGTTATATATTTTTTTTAATGTTAAGCACAAATAATATATCTGTATAATTAAAAAAAAATTGTATGAATGTAAATAAAATGTACAACCATATAAATTAATTGAATTGTAGTTATTTATCTTTTATAAATATTTAAATAATAACTTACTTGAGCGAAAATGGATTTAAAGCTGTATTTATACTTAATATTGGACTCCATTTCTTTTTTCAGATCAGTCATATTTTAAGGTTTCTGTAAAAAGAAATAAATCTGACAGAATTAGTTTGTTATGTTATATCTGCCAATTAAACTTATGACAATCGTTGTAAATAATATTTATTTAAAACTAAAAAATCAATAAAATGCTTGTAAAAAAAAAAAAAAAATCAAAATCAAACTATGGCAAGTGCAAATAAAAATAAAAAATAGCAGATGCCCCTTAAAGGCTGCTAAAATTATGAGTATATTAAAAAAAATTATCTTTTAAAAATAAAAATAAATTGAAACTACTGTTTCCAATCTAATCTATGAGACGAAAATTTGTTCGGTTTTATACTACCAGATAGATTTAGGTAACAAATTTAGAATATATTCCATTACAGTTTTCTTGCACCCCAATTAAATTTTTCTCTTTGTATGACAAGAGTGATAAGACAGTATACTAAAACAAGTGTTGTTACTGCTTCTAAAATTAAGTAATATTTTTAAACAAAACACAAATAATTAAAATCTGTATTCATTAAATATTAAAATAAAAATATTTCCGAAATATAAATAATATATAATATTAATACGTTATAAACAACAAAATGAATAATTTTTTTACAATATTATTTACTTCTAGTAAAATCATTGATTTAAATATAAAATTATTTGTAATATAAATTTGACTGATATAATATTAAATAAAAATAAGAAAAATGGATGATCTAATGAGTAATTACTAATTTTGTCTTGTACATTTTTTCTACGTGAAATCTTTAACTTTGGTATAATGAGTAAAATCCAAAATATTTTTTTCATAATGTAAGTAATTAAAATCTTCAAGTAATTTAATTCTGATTCAGTTACTCGTAAAAAAGAAGTGAAATAGTTATAAATTGAAATGTACGAACTAATTACTAGAGTAAAAAAATATATAAAATAATATTTATATTTACCCCTTTTACTTATATAGATAATGTTTTTCTTTTAAAATTAGCTAAAAATAATAAATAAACTAATTAATCATTAATCAATTTATGATTTAAAATTAACACTGTTAAATACTAGAAATATAATACTTTCAGATTTTTAGCGTTTTAGAATATTTATAATAAAATATTGTCGTCAAACAATAACGTATACCAACTGAGATTATTCTTTTGAATACAGAATAATTGCATCAGTTTATGTGCATGTGATTATCACTCAATTTACACTGATTTAATAACAGGTATACGTTATTTCACAATTATTATTAAGTGTTTTAGAAGGTAAAATCTTATCGTAATATATACTATATTTTAAATGTTATATATGTTAATTAGATTAGTATCGTTAAAATTATATTTTTGGTATTCTAGTATTTATACATTACAGTGTACACACATAGCAAACATTATAATATAAATAAAATGTTTCTTAAAAAAATCATAAATTATTTTTATTCGGCATAGTTAAATAATTACAATTATTACCTAAAAATAAATGGTCAAATTGCACTTAAGTTAAAAAAAGGTAATGATCGAACTGAACTGGGGTAAAAAACAGGTAGTGGTCGAACTGCTATAAATTGGGCTCAAAAAAAGTATTCCACAAAAAACATACATTTCAAGGGGTTAAACGTTTAGAAAACACTCATTTCCTTACCCATTTACAGGCTTAGAAATAAAAATGATTTTAATCATTGGTGTAGTTATAATGCAGTCTATATGTTTCCTTTGTGTAGAATAATAGGATGTAGATTCCATTTATCACAATCATGGTATTGTAAAATACTAAATTTGCAACTGATTACAAATCTAAAACGTAAACTGGATAATGATGTTTTAACACAATTAAAAATAGATACTTATATTTTGTTAAAGAATACTGATTCAAGATCTTCAACTATACACTGTACCAGAAAAAATAAATGATATTGAAAAATATATTAACTTTTATGCTCAAAAGCGAATTATTAAGCTAAAATTTTTGTTTGAAGTTTGTTATTAGTTTATGACTACAAAAAAATGATCAAAATGAAAAAAAATGCGATAAAAACAATAATTATGTTTGAAGATTTAAAAAATAAAAATAATATACTTATAATATTATATTAACATGATGTATGTATTATTGTATAAAACTATAATTTTTAACTATTCCAATGATTAAAATCATTTTTTGTCCTAAGCTTGTAAGTGGGAAAGGAAATGAGTATTTTATAAACGTTTAACCCCTTCAAATACATGATTTTTGTGGAAATACTTTTTTTGAGCCCAAGTGCAGTTTTACCACTACCTGTTTTTTACTCGAGTATAGTTCAATCATAACCTTTTTTCAACTTAAATGCAATTCGACTAAAATAAGTGCAATTCAACCATACCCTTCTTATTTACTATGCTTATCTCTCTATTTATTTTATATGTTAGTTAAGTTGGAGTGTTAAAAAAATTTTTTTTAAATAAAATTCAACTTCAAAACTACAAATAAAATAACTAAATGAATTTAATATGAATATATACTTACAATATTAAATTTTATTTTTATAATTATTCTTTAGAAGTAAACCACCTTATAATGTAATACATAAATCATTGATAATGAATTCAAGTCTATATGACTGAATGTTAACATATTAAGTAATTAATATTTATAGAAACCAATGAAAAAAAACATGATAAAAGAACTTAAATATACAAATTACAAGTATTATAATGATTACTTAATTGATATTTAATATTTAAACTATTATATAATACTATAATCGTTCATTGACAATTAGTCATCTACTGTGATTAAGTGACGTCATATAAGATGATACTCAAATAATATTAATGAAAACATTTAAAATCAATGTCATATTTCACAAAAATAATTTAATTTTAGAATTAAAATTAATTATTATTTTTGAGTATTTTATTGCACTCACGATGGGTTAAATTTTGAAAATAGTTTATTAGATAGATATTGGTGTTAAATAATGTTTTTCAAATAAATGGTAGAAATCATAAAAAAATATGTGAATTTGTTTCAATTCAATAAGTAATTTAGGTAGTTAAAGTCAAAACATTAACTCGTTGTCATTCAGACAATAATAATTGTAGTTATAGAATCTTGGTTAAGTGGTAAAAAGATTTGAAAGAATCGGTCTATCTGAATCTGGTGTTGAAAATAACTGTTGCATAAAAAAAATACAAGTTACATTTTTTAAGTGCAAACTGAAAGGACTAAGAGTATGTTGAATCGTTAAAAATATATATTTCTGTATTCTCTATCTTCACTCGAAAACTTAGAATATTTTTAAAAAGGTAGATAGAATAGAGTATAGAAAATAAACTTTTAGATTCTGAAGGAACTGATGCATATATTGATTTTACAATGATGAGTGTTTTTTTTGTGTCTAATATGTACAACATAACTTGCCGAAATATTGCATCAATTTTAAACTTCGTGGTTGGTTTCCGATGGCAAAGTGAATATCCTTGATGCATTATAATAGAGGTCAAAAGTAACAATTTTCCAACAGTTTAAAAAAAAAATCGATACAGGAAAAATTGTATGATCGTTCGAATTTCACATTTTTACAAAATAACGTAACGATAACGATTTATCCTCAAACGATTTTCAATATTTGTTATTATTCAAAAATTATAAGTCGTAACTCGTAGATACTTGCGAATTTCACCAGTTACCTATTTAGATCGATATTTTCTTTAAAAAATTTCGCTTATTTTAAGGCAATTTATAGGCATTTAAAATATTCGTTTTTGTTAAGTTTTTTTTTTTTATAAATATCGATAAAATTTTTTTGGCTGAGTTAATATATTGACAATTTAATTTAATACAATGTCTCTCATAAGTTAGTCTTAAAGTGATTCAACAATTATATGAATACACAGTCACAATTTTTTTTTTTATTAACGTTTGAATTTCAATTATTGACAAAAATTCGTTAAAATCGTGAATATTTGAAAACTATTTTGTAGTTAATACTTATAAAAAATTTTGTATTAGTATCTATGAATTGAAAATTGAATACAAAGTTTTATATAAGTTTGGCTTACAATAATTATAAAAAACTTGATGTTGGCCAATTAAAAAAATATTATCCTTTGTTTAAATTTTTACAAAACACAAAATATAATTCGTAAAATAACGATTTACTATTATACAATATTAGAATTTTGTTATAGTTAAAAAGTACTAGTCATTGAAATTTATACATACACCAGTTGTTTAAAATGGCATTTTCTGTACGCAATTTGATTTTGGGATATTCTGGCTACCTTTTCGAATTTTTAATTCGAATTTACGATGAGTATCTATCTATGTGAGAAATCAGTTTACCGTATAACAGTATACCTACAGTAATAGGTATATAGATTTTGCTACCGTAAAAACAGGAAGAGTTATTTTTATGTTTGATTATCTAAAAAAAAAAAAAAAAAATAACTTATAATTATTAACTATGACATGTGAAAAAACAATATTTTTAAGTTATAATAAGGTATGATTGTTTTTCATTTTTACTGACAAGTAAGGGCCCCGGTCAAGAAATTTTCACATAGGCCCCTTATTATCATGTTGCGCCACTGTCAGTTTAAAAGTTCACTAAAGTATAAACTTTTAATAATTGTTTTTGAAATTTGGTGTAACTATTAAGTATAAAACCTTTAAATGAAAGTAGGATTTTATTTAAAGTAAATACATGTTAACTCACTTTGCAGGAAATATTTCAGCAATAAGTATCCATGAAATTGGCGTTATTCCAGATGAGGCAATTAAAATAGTCGTAAGAAACAGTAAAAGTACTATCCAAGAGGTTAGTGGTTCTGTATTTTTCCAATAAACACCAATTAATCCAATAAGTATATAGCAAATAGAGCAAACCGATAACGTGAATAATGTAAGAAATCGTTTGCCTAATTTACGTATTAGAAAAACGGCCATTAAACTTCCCACTATAGAAAGAAACATTGAAAATGACTGAAAATATAATTAAAAGTATAAATTCATATATATATTTAAATAATATGTTCGAGTAAAATCAGGATAAATTATAATTCAAACACAATAAACTAGCAACTGGCTTGTAAATAACTTACTATAGTCCATTCGACGTAAACAGGTGCATTAAATTTATTAAATATTGATACTAAATATGGTAATAATGGTAATCCACACAATAAATTCTTGAAGAAGAAGTATATTATCATTAGACGAAACGGTCTTAGCACTGCAGGTTCAAAAAGTTGTTTCCAAGTATTTGTATTTTCTTTGTGATCTATAAAATGAGACGACTAGTTAAACTTATTGTTTAATAAAATAGAACAAAATAATTCTTATAACAACAAATAATTAATAATATTACGAGATCCGTTATTGTATCTGACCATTTCTTGAAATTCGTTTTCACATTTGCCATACGATACTTTTCCTCTCAATCTGCTGAGGTGTCTATGTGCTTTTGAATGTTTTCCTTTTGTCAATAACCACATTGGAGAATCTGGAATCTAATACATATAATTCTTAGTTATTTGTTTGTGTGGTTAGCATTACCAATTGCGTATCTAATTACCGTTAATAATATAATTATAGTCAAAATTGGAAACACCATAGTTATTTGTACTGTCAATCTCCATTGCATAGTAATACTATATAACATGGTCAATATTATAGTTCCCATATAGTAAAATATGTTCATGGCCGAAGTCAAAGTACTTCTTAATTTGGGCTCGCACACTTCACCGGCATACCCGAAACTTGGGGCGTTCATAAAACCTACGCCCAATGCCATTAGAATTGAGCAGGCGTATAGCATTTCCACGTTTTTAGCAAAATACAACATAATCTGTGCTATTAGGTACGGTATATTTGTCAGTATCATACATTTTTTGTGACCAAGACGGTCCAGTAAAAGTGAGGACAAGACATTTCCCAGAGGTGTGAACAAATGTGATAAACTACCTGAAATTTTATTTAATATTTAATAATTTAAAAACACTTACACATACTTATTATTTGGTTAATAACTAAAAATACATTTTGTGCATTTATTTTCACTAGAGTTTTGATATACTTACCAAACCAAGATGCTTCTTCTCTTGTTATGGTTAAAAATTCATTTTTTTCTCTGGACGCGTTATTTTCTAAGGCACCTATAACTATAGTAGATGTTATAACATGTATGCCGAGTTCAATTTGTAATAACCAAACGCCTGATATTGCCCAACACTATAATACAACCATAAATGGTTTATCGTTTAAATTATTAAATTATATATTACATTGTCATACTTACATACTTAATTAATTACATGATACCTATCTACTATTTTCTTCAAATAACTAACCTCAGGAATGTGATTTGAATAAATTAAAAATAATTACTTGAGCTATTGTTGATTTAATTCCATATTTATAATTATTAATTTCTTCCATATTGTTGGACATGGGGTTATTCTTTAGCTCTCTATAATTAAGAATAATAACCAGTAAAACAAATAGTTTATTGTAAAATATTTTAAGAATAATTAGTAAACACGTTCACATTAAATATGGAATGTTATTCCAGAGACTCATTAGTCATTACACTTTAAAGATAGTAGCATTGGCATATTTTGTGTCAATCTTTAAAATTATTTTTTATCAAATATGGTCTAAGAATTAAGAAACCAACTAACACGGATGAATGTAGTGTCACATGTAGTTTGTTAAAAGTTATGATCGATTATAAAAGAATTAGCATCAAGTGTAGAAAAAAAATCAAATCAAATCAAACCAATTAATGTATAATTGTAAATATTACTCATATTAAATATATTATTTGTTTGCTAACAAAAACCTAAATACAAAATACATTTTTAATATATTTAAATAAACACTTTTTTTCTTATTTATATTTTATGTAAGCAAGAAACAAATCATAAAAAAAAACCAAAAATCAAGCAATTTTAGGCACGTAAATACGTAATATTTATCTGTTTAATATGCTCAATTTACTGTTGGTTAATTTATTGGTAACTACATTATTTTTCAAACCAAATACTATGGGAAAATAAAATAATTTTACTTATGGTCTGTTAGTCTTATAACAATATTTTCTTACAAAGCATACAAATCATAATTTATTTTGATGGTAAAAACCGATTCATTGTTTTTTTTTTTTTAATATTTTAGATACCTAATTTTATTTAGGATATTTATTATTACGTTCAGTGTTTTAATGTTGATTATTCTATGGTTTATAAGGTGTTTTTAAAGTATTACATAAACTCATATTTCATAAACTGACGTTATATTATATTATATTCTGTGGTTAAAAGTATATTGTTGATTAATACTTATAAGAATTCGTGTTTAATGTTATTTAATATTAAAAAATGAAGTTTTTAATTGAAAGTAATATTGTTTAAAATATTTAGATACTGAATGTTAATTATAACATGTTCAATCGAATCAGTTTATGTTATTATAATTTAACTTGCACTGATTTTACGTAATCATTTACAAACATAAAGTGTTTAATATTTTTACTATTTTTTTATTAGGTATCGCGTGATTAAATACTATAAGTATTAATTATTATATTACCAAACAGCGTAAATATTTTTCAAATTTCTGAAAATGTCATGTTAATTTTTTTTTTATTGAACAAAAGAAACATCGGCTACTAGGCCATTAGTTACAGTATTACATTATTATTACTTTTTTTTTTAAATTTTTAAATTTTTAATATTTTACATTTTATATAAGAATTCTTAAATTAGGTTGTACAGTTCGGTTTCCTTTAAGAAGTTGACTATGTTAATATTTGATTGGAGGTCTGGTTGTAGAGCTTCACTAAGTTGATATGGAATGGAGTGTTTGGATCTTGAGTCTGCGTACTTGGAACAATCAATGATTATATGTTTAACAGTGAACTCCACTCCGCATGTTTCACAAATGGGAGGGTCTTTTCTAGCCATGAGGTAATTGTGTGTTGCGAAGGTATGGCCAATACGAAGACGATTTATAATAGTTTCGTCTTTCCTATTTAATCCGGGGTTTCTCCATACTTGGATATTATTTTTTATTGTGTTTAATTTGGTGTTTTGTTTTGTCCAGTGATTTTGCCATTTATGAAATAAAATAATTAGATGTATTATATCAGTATTACTTTTGGTTTTCATTTTTCATAAAAAAAAATTAACGAGAAAAATATGTGCTGTATTTTAGAAGGTATATTTACTTACTATTCCGTAGAACATATTATTATATGATATTTCCACGAATTCTATTCCAAAGAACAAAGAAAAAAGAAAAAAAATATTTTCACAAGTCAATATTATAGTTTATTAATATCTAATAAATTATTATTTGAAAAAATAAATTTAAAAATCTATATCAAAATAATTTTGATTGCCACGGTTTTTTAAAATTATTTTAAAGTAATATGTACCTACTATGTACGGGTGGTTTAATTCAATACGTCTATATTCGTTTAGTTGATTTTTATTAGCATTATCGTTGTACCGTTAGAATGTTTGTCCGCTGGCCAATTAATATTGCTGTATTCTGACGAAAAAAAAAATACAATTACAAATATATTCAATATACGCACAGTAATAATAATAATTTACGGTGACATATTATAACAACACTGGTGTTTTATTCGATCATCCGACAGCCAGTCGTGGTTAATTTGTACGTACCTAACTACATAATATTATAACATATAATGATGGTATATTATTATTTATTATTATTATAACGTAATGTAAATTGTTCGAACAGCCACGGTGTTTCCTATAGAGTACCGGTTAAGTACCTACTTTACCATGATAGTTTCGCGTACCTATATATATATATATAATGTTCAAGCCACTATGTTATAAAGTATTGAAGTTTTCGACAATATTCATTAGACAAACCTGTGGACGTTTTCTATGCGACATGATAACATTAAGACGCTATATATTATATAAATTCAAAATTATTAGTATACACAGTACAGTCATAGCTAATAAATTACTTTAAACATGAAAATATTTTTAGGTATCTATTATGTAATGTGCTATTGTCTTCGATGTATTAAATGTTAACCAAAACGAAATCTAAACTCAATTTAAACTTTAAAGGGCTTATGAAAAAGAGAATTATACATAATTGTAGTTTGGAGAAATAAAAAACTAAACAATACATTTTTATAATAAATATTTAAACTTAATATTCAATTAAAATATTATTATTATTATTATTTGCGACTGTCCTTGGTTATATCTATATGAGCTTGGATTACGTGTAAATGCAAAAATTGAAAACGATTTGAAATGCAAGCTTGTACAATAAAAATACTCAGATTGATTCATCAAGTATTCTCAGCTCTATATTTTTATTCAATAACTTAATATACATTAAAATTCTAATTTGGAATTTTTTGTGCACTAAAGGTACATATTTTTAAATAATTGTATTATTTATATGATTTAAATAAAAATCTCTTTTTTGTAAATTGTTATGTAAATGACTTTTTTTTTAAATATTTATGTATCTAGATAAGAATTCGAACGAATAATTTTTCAGTAAAATAACTTTGTGTATATAATAAGACTAATGATAAAATAATAATAATAATAACAATGATAATTTTATAATTTTAGGTTTAGGAGATATAAGTGCTATGATCGTTTTTGAAATAAAAACAATTAATAATTATTTAATCTATCAAAATTGTATGATAGGTATGTTATTATAATTTTTCTTGTAGCTATATTAAATTTAAGATTAACATACTTATGACACACAAACTAATTTTTCGAATTTTGATAAA
>VUJU01000832.1:54148-66626 GCA_009835225.1 Aphis craccivora
GGTTCTAGAAAATGTTCACATGGATATGTCTTAAATAATACATGTTTTAATCATAAATTTGTGAACTCAAGTACTCAACTCCAGTCAACGGAATATTGAGCAATAAATTATGAATAAATCAGTAGCGCCATCTGTCTAAGAAAATACAATTTTAATTAGATACAAAAAAATGGTAAAACTTTTTTCCTGGCAAAGCCGAGCTTAATACAATTGCAAAAAAACATTAGAAAAAATAGAAACTTTGAAAAATGTTTAAAAATATATTTAATCCAACGCCAGCCACTCATATCAAAAATAATTTTAAAGAGATACTGCTTTTCAATATTAAAAAAAAAAAATGAATGGTCAGTACCATGCAGATCAACTATGTAAATGTTGAACCATGTTAACCATGTTGATATGTTCAAGATAAATCATTTAGACTCTACATCAAATCAGAAAACTAAAAATATTAATTATACATAGGTATGCCTACGCTAAATGTTATTATTAAAAATTTAACAAGGATGTATTATTTACGGTCAACGAATTGCACAAGGATCCTAGTCCTTAATTTAAAATTTTAAGTATCATAATTTGAATAAATTTGTTATTAAAATAAAAACTGCCATGTATATATAAATATTAATATCATGTAATTTTCACACCTGACGTTATTTTCCATAATCACTTACACTTATACTACAAAAACAGTTTAAATTCTAAAATATATTATAAGGTTCCTAACTAAAATATTCTATATGTTCATTATAATAAATTCAATTAGTTATTATCATATATATAGCAATTTTAGATTATCATATTACATCATAATGATAGCTAAATAAACTAAATTTAAACTTCAATTCTATTGTAATATCATATAAAATGTATCCACTGATACATTGGGTTATATTATTATATTATTATTATTATTATCGATGTAATGAGATTTTTGTTTTTTAATTCTTCCTTTGTTTCAATTTTAAATAGGTACTTTATAGTGTAAATATAGTACCTAAATTGAAGTAATACCAAGTAATCAGTATGCATGTGGTTTGGACGTTTGGAGTGAATATTAACTACATATCATTCGATACAAACTTCTGGGTATATAAACCAATGAAAACATTTTGAATATGAAATTCGATTTTATCCCAAATATTTATTGGAATGTTAACGATACACTGGGATTTTTATCTAAAATATTACACAACATATGAAAACGTATAAGCCTCGTTAAGAAAATAATGGCAACAATAATATTTTACAGTTTAAATATAAAGATGCTCATTTGAAATTTAAGTATTTAAACACACGTGTTCAGAACTGCTTTACGGTAAGAACAATTAATTTAAATTGTGATGATTCATTAATCAACTCGTGCAACTATAAAACATAAATTATGGTTTTATATTAAATCTCCAATTTTTAAAGTTTGATATAATATGTGCTCTAATCATAACCTAATTATCATAGGTTTTATGGTAAATTACATTATTTTCAATTTCTAACAGTGCAAAAATTTATATTTTTTTTAAAACGATATGCCTATGATAAGGTTCTAAACTGAACAATAAATGTATATTTATTTTAAAATATTGTAAGTTTTTTAATTTACTCATATATTTACTATTCATTTATTTTTTTTATAGAATAAAAGATTTTCAATTTTCAACTTCAAACATGGTTTATCGTTTAGAAAATCTGGTCTAATTAGTCTAATCGGGATCAAAAGTAAACATGTTCAATAATTTTCAAAATAATCGGAAAAAAAATCTGTTTTGGTCAAAAATTAGTTTAACCTACATTATTATTACTTATTTAAAAACAAATAAATAGTTGTAACATAAATAAATAATAAAATATCCTTTGAAATAAAAGCTTATAAAGAGTCTCCGATTGAATTAATTTTCCACCGTACCTGTACAATGTTTATCATTCAAATATTGTGTTTCAAGACCTACTGGTAGTACAGTGTTTTCTTCGAATTGTATGTGTAAATTTTACTTATTTAAACGTCTACGTAATAATAAAAGTGACAGGTGTATTGAATCGCTCATACTAAAAATTATGTTTTATAGCTATATTTGAAGCTTTAAAAGCTCGAGTGAAATTGAGAGTTGAGTTAACGATTTAAATGCAACAAAAATTCCAAAATCATGTACAATATTCTCTAAAAAGAAAAACAATGTAGAAGATAATACAGTCAAATCACGATTTTTGTGGACATAAAAACCCAAATGGCTATTAAATAAAATTGCAGATAAAAATATTATTATCTTAATTTTGTGATCAATAGTAAGTTGTTTTTACTACTCAAGTATTAAAGATAATTTTGCGATTTTCCTTTAATATTTAAAACAAGTAATTTTAAAACATAGTACGATATTTATAATATTATTATACATTTTGATTTAATATTTAAATAGTATTGTAATCTTTTAGATTACTGCTTGATATAATATGTAGTTTAACAGTTTAAAAATATTTCTTTAAATACTAAATGTCGTAAAGTATTGACTCAAAAATACAACTAACTGTCTTAGTTTTAATTTTCCTAATAAATCAGTTCACTCTAATATTTATGTTAATTACACTAAATGAATCCTTCTGAACGATTTTTTGCTAATTTTTATTCATTATGTGATAATTATTAATTGGTTATTCAAATTATTTAACTATATAATAACTTTTCTCATTGTTTGATATAATAATACTTGTTATTTTAATATAATTTGAATAATTTGTAATAAACACATATTTAAGATGTTTCAGTTTTCTACATTGATATTTACTGTTTATGTAAATATTTTACAAATGATTTGTATTATACGATCAAAAATAAACAAAAACCAAACAACAAAGTCGGTCTGTTGGGTTCGCCTAAATATTCTCGAGGTAGGTATTCTCTGGCATGTACCGTTCTGTTTTGGCGTACGTCGGACATTCAACGAGGGGTAGCGTGGCGTCGTGATTCGAAGTAGTAAAATACTAAAGTACGCATAGTCTTACCTCGCTGAGAAGTTTCGGGAAAAACGTAATAATGAAATGTCCATTTCCGTAAAACTTGAACGTCAGGTAAACAAAACTTTCAGACGAGCCCCTTGTACCCATTTCCAAACAAAACCGATCAATCGGCACTCTCTCTGTCCAAGCGAAGAAAACTTAAGATATAATAATTACTTACGTCAGTTCATGCAACATTTTCACGTAACAAGGTAACGAACTTTAATCAACCACATATTTTCTTTTTCATTCTAATTGCGTGTTATATGGGATAATAAATATACCGGTACCTACCCAGACCAGTGACACCTTTTTTTAGGATGGCAGAATATGTGTTGGCTCTATTATTTTGTCCTGTGATTTGTTAACTATATAGTGCGGAGCTTTGGTCGATAATGACATATAACGGTCTTCGCAAAGTCTTTTATCATAAACTTATCATACGGATAACGTCACTACACTACAAGTTTGCAACACGTATAGTAAACTGTCATAATATATTATATTATAACGTGGTTCTTTCGCAACAATTTAACTATACCACGACGAACAGTTATGAAAATAGGTAATTATTTAGCCACAAATATAAAGTAGGTACCTATATAATCATTGATAGATAAATTCAATATATTTATTTTGTTGTCATGAACTATACTTATCTAATAGGTATACAATATATATATATATATATATATGTATTTATTATAATATAGGTATTACAAATATTATATAATTTGTATAATCGTATAAGTAATGTAGGTATTCAGTACCTATTGAGTGTATTTCATGTGATAAACTACGTCCAGCGATCCTCTTTTAGTAGAATAATAAGTAACAATCTATAGATATTTTTTTTTATGATTATAAATTATTTTGATCAATATAGTCTATTAAATTTCTTGACTGGTCGGTTGTAATTTAATATTCTATAGGCGCATACATAGTATGAATATTTTATTCATATCTTATATGGGCGTACTTTACTCTACTCAGTACCCTCCCTTATCATACAAATGTCATAATTATGCAAATATTAAGAATACAATTTTTACGGATTTATATGTTTCAAATTTGTATGACTTATTTTTACCACACAAACGAGAAACTAGGACTGTTTCAAAGAAACGCTTCTACGGCATCATTTGCTTGAACCGACATTGTTATAGTAAATTTTTCGGTCGCATAATTTAGACAAAAATGACTTATGATGGGAAAAATATCTCTTTATAACTATATAATATTTTATCATAAATACTTAAAAGTCAAAGAGTGTATATATGAAATAGTTTCCTAGTAATATACGTTCTGGCTATTAGAAAATAGAATGCTGATATTTTATAATGTAATAATATAGGTAGACAGAGACAAAACGAACCTAAAATAATCCATATTATGTCATATAAAATCTATCCACCCGACCATCCACCTATTACTTATCTAATATCCATTAAATATTCATCATCTGACTCTAACATCTAGACGTGTCACTAGAATATTGTGAACAATTCGAACTATGAGAATTAAAAAATATATATATAATATTACAATAAAAAAAAAAATAAAACGTTAAATTTCTAATTAAAATAATTCAACTCTAACGTATTACCTCATAATTACTCTTAATTATACTCGTAGGTAACTAATCTTACTTATTTGTTTAATTTTAAAGCAAGTATTCAATTAAATTAAAATATGATATACAGAACCTATTATACGTGATTGAACTCAAATCAGTCATATAATTATATAAATATTAAAATATGTTATATCACTTTGTGCGTATAATGAATACTATTCATTATTCATAAAAAAAAGTTCAATGACTTCGAACTTCTTATTATCTATGTTTGGCTATATTATTATAATATAATATTATATTATTGTAATGCCAAAACGAATAACGTGAAAATATTTAAAAGTTAGGTATTCGGTAATGGCATTCTGAAGAAGTGCACACTAGAGTAAAACTATGGATAATCAGTTCGGTTTCGATGGAATAAATTACTCGAGCGGTCTTTCGACCGTGTTGAGTTAGAGTTTCTTTATACTGCAGATGCAAAGTAATATAGATGAAATAGAATGAAAAACACCAGTCGAATAGTAACGGATAAACAAACTCATAAAAATACGCGCATTCGTCGAAAAATATAACAGCAAACTTTCCTCGTATAACAATGATACCAAATATTCACAGATTTCTCGAATACGTGCGATAATATTATAGCTACACACTGTGATGATATGTGAAAACAACCCATTTCCGAGGCAGTCCACGAAAATTGGTAATACCTGCACCTGCAAAACACACGCGTAACTGGAATATATATAGCAATCACGCAATAATGGCGTGTACGATAGTGGCTGCAATAGGAAAAGGAGTGAGAAAGCGAAATAAATATACAGACAGAAAAAAAAAAGAGAAAAGACAAAGAGAATTCTGACAGAGAATATAGAATGCAATTTACGGGCCAAGAAGCGTGTAAAACAAAGGCTGTTGCTATAACATTTTAACTCTGAGATGAAATATTCAACGGGACATCGCTTTCAATCTAATCCGTGGTGAAGGAATACAGGCCAACCTCAGGGACTTGAGATGATTTTACAAAAATTACATAAAAAACACACACACACACTAAAAATATTATAACCAATCATCGTAATAACAAGCCGAACACCGCCACGCATATGTCTATGCTTAAGACATTATGCATTATTATATCTCTTCGCCGCGTTAGTGCCATTAGTCGAAAGAGATGGAAAAAAAAATTTTCATAGACTCGAGATGCAAAATGTATAAACAGTATATATTCAAAATAACGATGTTTTTTTTCACACTCCGTACCTCTTGTTTTATTCGTTTTGTAAATAATTGTTTAAAATACATCAGTCGGAACAACGAGGAAAATGAAATGTATTATCATGAGAATAGTTAAATGTAAATATGTAAAATATTACAAGAAAAAATATATAGTACATATTTAATTTAGGCAATACAAACAAAATATAAACATTTTAATATTTATAGAAATGTTTTCTTGTTTTAATAAAGTATGCGATATTATTAAATTCGATTTATAAAAGGGTAACAGGTTGCGAGTTATTCAAATTCTTACTGCTTATTATTGTTTTTATTGTTATTGTTATTATTATTTTTCATTAAAATTCACTTTTTACTTTATCTTGTAATTGTATTGTTATTGCAATGTATATTTTCTTTTATCGCGAACTACAATATTATATGTATATAATATTACTAGACTGTCTAATAATAATACAATTTTTTTCCTCGTAATGGCCGAATGAACAGTTGTATGTCTGTGTACAATGCCACCGTTCAAACCAATAAAGTACATTGTATTGTAGCCTAGGTTAACTTTAAGTCCGTAAGTATTTTATATAGGTAATGAAATAATAAATTAAGTAATAGTTTAACGCAATAATTATATTACCTACCATATTATTATAGATGGGTATTATATAATATAAAATATAAGTTATATTTTATCGAAAAATCAAGAAAGTAATAATTCTAATTATTATATATTTAATTTAGGATATGATTAAAAGAACATTCTCAACACACACGCAACATAATATATAAGGAGTAAAGGGAGACAATATTAAAGCTATTAAAGCATTAATAATTATGTATAGTTAGTGATTAAGCGCAGGTAACACGCAATGCACAACGTTCCAGACACACAACTGTTATACTATTGCACTTCATGGTATTAATAAAACTGACGATGTGCTCTACACACGCTTTCTGTACAAAAAAAATAATGTTTCCGAGCGAGTACCTACATTATCTACGAGTGGGTCAGTGCAGACTGCAATGGATGTAACTATAATGTATCGCCATGGAAAAATACGCATTGTATGCGTTTCACCATCAGCAAATTGTTAACAAAATTAAAATTGCCATTATTCTGTTACTTATATAATATCAATAATATGGTACTTATAATTTTATTTTATTATTTATTTATTTTTTTTTTTTTTAAACGAGTATGCCAAAAATCCTAACAATATTATATTATCCCGATCAAAACGATAAATTGAGCATACCTATGCGTAACTTATTTTAATCGTATTATTATCCAGATCAGTCGTGAGTGCTTATAGGTGGTATTTTAAAGGAAAATGCAAAATATAAGAAATAAAATGTTAAATTAAGGCTAAATCAAGGTGTTAAATTATTTCAACATTTGAATACAAACTATAATACTATAGAATAATTACATAAACGCTGTTATTTATTTAATTATTATTTTTATTGATTATTGCAATATTATAGTGAATTAAAATAAAGTTTTAATAAGAAAAATATAGAAAATAAGATGATAATATTTATTAAATTATAAGTTAATATTATATTTTAAGGAAGGGCAAGTGCCCCCCTGTATTGCTTCTACTTTGCATCCATTGATGCAAATAAGAAACTTTTCCCTGGAGTCGATATTTTTCCAAATATTGATAATCATGTACAGTATTACATTTCTAGAAAATAAAATATATTCTTTCCTTACAAAGCAAATATTTAAGGTTCATCGGAATAGTTTATTATAGTTAACAGTGGCGGATTTGGGGGGGGGTGCTTGGGAGCTGAAGCAAACACCGTTCTGCGTATTTTTATTAAAAATTACTAATAATTCACCGAGTGGCGAGTTTTTGGTACGGGCTACCAGAACGTGCGCCCCGCGCCGTGGAGTAGCTAACACCGGTCGGCATTTGGTAACCACGTACAAACCGTACATAATAAGCAATTATTTGGGACTATTATTATTAACAAAATAGCACCCATCACAAAAAAATATCCTAGATCCGCAACTGATAGTTAATAATATATAAATTAATATATTATAAAACTGTGACATTAAAAATTACTTTTAAAAAACTTGATAGATTCTCCCAACCATACAAAAAAAAAAAATATTAGCTCTAACTACCAACGTCCGTACACGGAAACAGAACTATAACCTCGTCGACACTGACAGTTCACCAACTCATTAAATTATAATGACGTATACACCCGGACAACTCAGTGTTGTCATATCAAACATCCAACTATTAAGTACCTATAGTTTAGTATTCGTTCCGATGTCAGTAAAAATGCTGAACATTTTTTTCTGAAACTGAGTTTAAACACTATTTTCCATACCTCGAGGTAGTGAATTTATTATTCCCGTCTGACACGTCTGGCAATGAGAGATCAGACTCAATTATAGCGTAGATACCTAAGAAGTTTAGTATAGGTATGTATTTATTCCTTTTGGTTCGATTTCCATTTCTTTGCGCGGTAACCACACCGTGTCATATTCCGCTCAAAATATTTCCAATTTCTAACATTCCAGGAAAATCACAGTTTCTGACTGTCGATTTGTCGCTCACAAAAATATTTACCACGTACAAAAAGCACAAAATGTTTGATTTTTTAGAACTTTCTATACATTATTTCATTTATATAATACACTAAAAACATTTGTTTTATCGGCTAAACTGTGTGTTCTATTAAAACTTGAAAAATTATTTTAGACTATACACAAAAGTTTCGATTGCTAAGAACTATTATCAATCTGAATACCTACCCCATTATTATATATTATATAATAGTACATACATTATACAATATTGAATTACTTGGATTTTGTTAGATTTAATATCTTCCAAAAAATAGCAATAATTAATTAATTGATAATTTTCTTCGATTTAGTTTTTATTATTGTAATTTATTTATTACAGTGTCTAGACGATCGTACCAAGTACCTAAGCACAAGACTTAAATTGTCATAATCATAACAACATGGACAAATGATCATAATTTTATTATTAAAACATTTTAAAAAACTTATGACTTATGCATAAATATACCAGAAAGACAGATTTAATGTATAGTGGTACAAAAAAAAAGGCAAAAACCACGTCAAAAGCGTACACATACCTAAATCGGATGTCATGAATATAACAAAAATTTAGTCAAAAATCAACTTATTCTCAACGGGAATTGAACGAATATATGAATTTAATAACAGTGCAATATGTGAATATAATATTATACAGACAGAACATCGACAAAAAATATATTCATACATATTTTAACTTTAACAACTATTTTTAAACGAAAATATTATAAATAATTAAACTGACCCAGGCCAAGATCACACCAAAACTTCCATGTAAAATTAACATTATCGTAATACACATTAAACAGGACAATACGTTGATTTTTATATTAAACAATTTTAATATTGTTGAATGTAATTATTTTAACTAATCTAAAACAATGTATAATGTTTACATACTAAAATATCATAATGGTATATAGTTGAATTAATCCATAATAATATAAAGTTATATTGTTATGAGTATAGTTACGTCAACTATGTTACATCATAATATAATAATATCATATGCGTGATGCTATTGATATTCCATTAGTGTCCACAGACTACTGAAAATTCTTGTTTTATTTAATCAATAGTATCGCTAAAAACATAATATTTTTATTTCAGATTTTCGCTTCTGGCTGTGGTGATTTTTATATAGGCTTACATCATCATAGCCACCGAGGGATAGTTACAGCATGTGCACCGTATTATAATATAGTTGTCCCTGGGCGCCCAAAAATGTTACGCACTTACTTGCACAATTGCAGGTGCGCTGTCGTGGCCATCAACGACGACTCGTAAACGCTTTGTGACACGTGTGATATGAGAGATCTTCGAGTTATAAACGATTTACAGGAACGTATATCTGTGGACAACGGGTGAGGAAGGAAAATCTATCCCTCGTTATGGGTGCAAAAATATCCTTGGCAGTTGGCGCCAAAATGATTCACGCAGACCATTTAGTTAGGTACACGCCCCTGATGGGTATTCCCTATATTATTATGCATCGGATATAAATCTAAAACTATAAAATAAAACATAATTTTATGTAAAATACAAAAATATATTATATGTTTGTGTCCATCATTACCAATCGTAGGTATAAAAATGCTTTGTGATTTGCAAACGTATACATCTTTTATAGAGGAAAAATGAATCAAGTTTGTACTTCGGAAAGAAGGTCAAAAGTAAAATATTCATAGTAATTATCTTAATAATTAGGAAAACAAAATCAAAAGATTTACAGCTAAAGATTGAAATTGTAATACAAGTTGCTTCTTAAATAATTTTTAATAAAATTCAAAAATCTAATAAATATAATATAAGAATGGTTTTTTTATAGAAATTTAAATTATTTCAAATTTTGACTAAATTGAATATTTAAACAAAAACGAACGATTTTAATTGTTATTTCAAATTTTGACGAAATTTAACATTTAAACAAAAACGAATGATTTTAATTATTATTTATTTTCATTCAAAAATATTTGTAGACTTAAAATGTTTACATATATTAAAGTAGTTTACAAAACATAAATAATATTTTCAATATATTTAGATTAATTTTAAGCTATTACCAATTACCAATTTATAGTTTATAGGTACTACATCAATACATCATTAATATCAATATAAACATAATATAACAATTCATTCCTAGTATATAGTTAATAGTATAGGATGATAGACCATCTCTTCTAAGAATCGTTTTTCGTATGCAATGATTGATCATTGAATTCAAATTTACCACGTCTGATTACAATGACCAATACACTCAACTCTACTGTAAAACAAAGAGGTTGCCTACTTTTCCCTTTTTTAAATATTTTTTTCCTGGTACATAATATAATAAAACCATTGTCTATTATAAACCATGTTAATCAAATATGGAATTTTAAACGTGTTATAAGATTTAAATATTACCTAATTTTACTAATACCTATTATAGTATAGCGATACAATGAAAATATTATTTTTTATAGATCATCCGATAATACAAAGATCTATATTATAGTGACCACTGGTTAGTAGGCTAATATAAAAAATATTGATAACAGTTACCGGGACTGTATGCATACAGTGATGTCTTTAGATATTATACACTATAGCACTTGGAAAATATCCTCCCTGTATCTGAATTAAACTTATGTCTGTAGCCGTGCAATGTGCATTATTTAAAACAAGTAATATTGAATATATAATAATAAATATAAATATATATTTATAAATATAATAATATAATATATTGAATACATTTTGTAGAAAATAAATAATCATAATGTTTAAACAAAAAAAAAAATGAACACATGTCCTGTAAAAAAAATTAAAAACAAGGTTTCTCTTAAGCTGTTCTTACGGCAATTTAAAAATATCATGAATATATAGGCACAAGTTTTTTTATAGATATTTTTATTTTTTATTTTAACAAAATTTGATATTATTCAAACGAAAATAATTAACGATTTTAGTTAGGTATTCTGTTGCAACTAAAAAAATGATTATCGTAAAGACTGGAAACTTTTCATCATTAGGCATATTATTATTTTCTATACACAATGAAAGTTTCAAAATATTTTGACTTAATTCAAGCTTCTTATAAGTACGAACCTATTTACTTAATTCTATATTACCCATACCTACGTCGCAACTTTGGTAATGACTCATAAGTTTTTTTTTTTCATTATTCTATTCTATATAGTTAAAAAAATATATTAATAATCATTATATTTAGTGGCGTGTTAAACTAATTTTTGGTGTGGAGCAATAATGTATACCTACATATAGTACTACCTCTCCTTAACGATCGCAGTGGTATTTAATTTGTCTCAACAAACATTTTTAATTTACAAAACAAATGCATAATATATTTGTAGAGATATTCGTATAATCATATATGTGCCTACTTAATTAGTTTATTTAAATACAACTAACAGGGTTTTATGCTGTAAGTTACACAATTAAGACACATATTTGCATACATAGTATATTTCTATGATATACGTTGGTATTTCGGAGAAGAGAGAACACCCACTACCAAAAAGTTCGTAGGAGCAATAAATTGTTCCAAAATAATACATTTGCCACGCCACTGATTATATTATAGTGTAATAGTACTTATTATAATTAATTGTATAATGTGTAAGAATTCAAAAGTTGAAAACTGAAATAGAACTTTTACATGATGATTATTATTATGTTTTTTAACAAATACGTAATTAATATTTTGTTTATTAGTATTATATTTCAGGGCTTCAAAACGTTTTTATAACGTTACGAGTATAACGTTAAACGATTCAAAAAACGATTGAAATCGATAACGGATAACATATCGGAAAATGATAAACGATTGACACGGGTAACAGTTAACAATTCAGTAAACGTAAACGATTTAAAACGGATAACGAAACAGAAACGATAAACGATTATAAATAAAAATAATCAAATAACTTAACACAAAACGATTAATGATGAAACATATAATAATAATATCAATGCCGCATGGGTCTGCCACATCAAAAAATACTTTCGGTAAACACCGAACGATAATCCGGTTATCAATAAAATTAATTTTATACTTTATTTAATTGTAATACTATAATTAA
>VUJU01000833.1:0-20533 GCA_009835225.1 Aphis craccivora
TTATAATATTTTCATTGGGTATAGGTACATATTGTGCTTTGTTTATTTTACTAATGTACGGTTTAATATTATTCAGTAATTAATAATTAATATGTATACAAAAAAACATGTAAGTAGTTCTATCTTCGTAAAAATCAAAAAAATATTGTTTATTATGCGTGCATCATTTTAGTATCAAAAAGCGAATTTTAAAAACCCTATTCATGAATAATAATTTCACTATTATTTAAAAAATGTATGTAAAATGCAAATAGGCTTTATTTAAATAAATATATTTTTTTAAATAATAATATACATATTACAGCTTAAATAATAAAATGGTAATTAGTCTGTATGAACATGTTCAGTGGTTCTTAAAAATGGGTGAGAATTTTCAGCGGAAACATTTAAAAGGGTATATGATGTGTAACAAGTTGGCGGAAATGAATGGATTACATTTTACTAAACTAGCAATACGTGCAGTTGCATTTCATACCTATATGGCTATACATTAATCATAACTAGGGTAGACAATTATTTGCCTTAAAAACCTATTAAATTGTTATGCAGTTATGCCCTAAAAATTATTAAAATAGGAGTTTCCTTAAATATGATCTAAAAGAAAAAACAATAATAGATTTTAATATTTTATTTTAAATAAAGAAATTATTTATATATTATTCTGCAAATGATAAATAATGATGTAATTATTGATAAATGAAGACTATGGTATTTCAGAGATATTTAATAAATAATAATAAAAACCATTTTAATAATAATCAACGACATTTTAATTCTTACTTAATTCCATTTTTTATTGAACAATTAAATTGAATAACCTATACTAACTTATACTCGTATGAATGAAAAAATTTAATTTTTTGTCTTGAACGATGATACCTAATATACGTATATTACCTAGAAAATTGAATATTGATGTTTGTAAATCTTGAACAATGATTTTGTAATTCTTGATTCATTAAGTTAAAAATGTCTTAAATTGTAAAGACATTTCTTTAAAATGTAGGATTCTATACCTAAAATGTGCTTTGAAAATACAAAAAAAAAAAAAATCAAAAATATGCAAAATTAAATATTTTATTTGCACAACTGTTAGGCTATGAAATACATTTTGGTATAAGCTAATTATTTTTTGAACCAACTAATAAAAATATGCAAATGCATACGAATGTCGGCTCTAATCATTACACTATTTGCCCATATTATTTTAAATGTATAATAATTATTTAAATGCATTTTATTCTTAACATTAATTTATAGTACCTATATTATAGGTAATTTATAGTAGTTAAATGTATGCTAAAAGATATATAATATAGAAACTATTTTTAATTATTGATTGTTTTATTATTTTTTTATAACAATATTTTCAACAAAAATTAATTCAACCTAAGTATTGTATTATACGAATAGTAAAATAATTACTAGTAACATTATAGATTCACAGACCACATAGTCTCCGCCCTGAATCGTGTTTGATATACTTACAATGATATACCATAGAATTCAAATTAAACACATCTCTTACACTGACCCAACTCACTGGAAACTTACTGAAAAGAAATCGAAACCCATTTATCCAGCTTTTTTTGTATTAATAAATACGTAATTGGTTAAAAAAAAAAACATGAATAAATATTTAGCGCTTCCATTATAATTATACTATAAGTATTCCTAAGAAGTATATAATTATTATAATTTCAATATTTTTAATATAATATCTCCCTGTAGGTACACGGTGAGAGAATGTTACAAAACATTGTCACTTTCCAAAAAACGTTAACTAATTACCTATCAATAATGTAATCAACATTTACAGGATATATGTGAAATTTTAAAAGTACCTATAAGCTATATAAGATAAAATTAGTGATACCGAACGAATTTTATTTATCATGTTAAAATATTTATTAATAATTAATAAATAAAACGAATAAAGTTGATACCTTATTATTGTTATTAAAAAAATTGTTTTTATTATTGTACCTAGTTAATATATTAATCATCTAGAGAGCGCTATGCGTTGGTGTAAAAGTCCGAAATACGTTAGGTGCTTCATATTGGTTTCACGATCAATGTTATTATCAAACGAAGTGTCTTAAATTTTATATTAAATATTTGGAAATTTTTTCTCACATAATCGGTAATAGTGTAATACAACTAGGTTAGCAACAAAGTTTTTTATAAGTTTACTTAAGAAGTACCTGCAATATTAAGCTCTGGAGTTCTAAGTTCGAAAAAATTGTAAGTAATGCGTAAAATGTTTATATGCTTTAAAAAAATCTTCAAATATGCTTCTGATAGTCTCTTAGAAATATTCAATTAACATCAAAGTATACAAATTAAAAATGTTTTTCTTTAATAAAATAATACCTACCTAAGAAAAATTATTCTGAAAATCGATAGTACTATTATTGTGAATTTAAAACTTATTAAATGCACAGTTAAAAATATCAACTTAAAATTATTTTTGAACAAAATTACAATTAAAAGAAGACAGACAAGTGGATACCGTTCTGCTGTACAATAGGAGTCGACTTCGAATAAGTCACTGTAATAATGGATGTGTTCAATTTAAATTTAATACATATACCTATTTATCATTATGTACGAATACAGATTCTGTAATTCTAAGTGGAGAGGATCTGTCAGCGTATTGCACTAAATATATTTCATGATATATTTTTTTATATTTCTTTCAAAAAAGATACCTAATTTATTTTACATTTAGTATTAGTTTCCATAAAAACTGCAGAAACCATGTATTCAATTTTCTTAGTTTAAATTTAATTTCAATAAATCTTAGATATAAAAAAAAAAAATGTTATGAATATCGAATTACACAAAATATTTGAATCACCAAAACATTTCATAAATATCTTTGAAAATGTTTTACATAAATATTTCAAATTCAAACTTTTTTGTAATATTAAAACGAAAAATTAATATTGATAGAAAATTGAAACCTTTTATTTTAATGTACCTATAAAAATTAAAAACCACAATCAAATTGTTTTAAAATATTTGAATTAATTCTAAGTTAGTTGAAACAATTATGTAAATACCTCAACTTTAAAACATCCTTATAATACTCACATAGTTCCGGTTGCTCAGATTTGTAATTTATTGTTATATAATACCTTTTTTAGTATTCAAATTTAACAAAATGTATTACAATGACCTTATCTAATGATCGATTACTCTCAATACCTATACTATACTAGTACAGCAGGTTGATTTCCTATGTTTTTATAAATCTTTTTGTTAAGATTATAACATTCATTTTTTTTTTTTTAATTTGGCATATAATGCCATTAAAGTGTTTTTCTGCAGTATCTTTATTTGCTTCTTTAACAATACTCTTAAATTGAATAATGTAAATATCTAAGTAATTAAAGTACAAATACCTACACCTTTCAATACTTTTAGTTTTTAAAGTAAAGACATATTTTAAAAATAACTACTGTGAAAGCAGAAACATACATACCTAACTTATTTGTAATATTGTAAAGTAATCCCCGGATACGGAAAGGTGATCCTTAGTCCGTACTCGTTCATTTAAAATTACAACCGAAGGGACACGTCATATACGTTGTTAGCCGGTCCGGGAGTTGTAATAATAGGTTTTAAAAATGCAAGGGTGTGAGGTTAAACGTGTTAAAAATATTGTAAATACAACTATAATTAATCACGAATTGTAATGCAAAATGATTTATCATTTCAATGAATTTCGACATCAATAAATCTACCTATACATTCATGAATCATGGCATGCTATTCTTTTTTTACACCACTATTCAAATAGGCCAATCCATTAAAATGAGTATTTATTTATATGTTATAATATCAATGTAAAATTATAGTATTTAGTTAAAAATCAACTATATACAGAGTTCTACAGCTTACTAGACTATAGATGACTGATCTTATTATAAATATATGTTTATTTTTAGTTTTAACTATACGTTTATAATTTCATAGGCTTTAAAAAGCTTTTTTTTAATTATTATTATTACATTTTAAAGGGAAGCCGATCAATAAACCTCTATATCTTATTATACTCAATATTTATAACACCTTTTCAGCCTTTTTACTGCTCCAATGAGTATTGTGGTGTGGCTTCACATGGTCACATAAGGCATTATAATATAAACATTAAGTAACTTTATAGTATATAGGTAAATGTTTGAAAATACACGTCACGCTAAACATATCTACGGTTGAATGACTACATTCATGAAATGCATTTTGTATGTTAAACTGCAATTTTTGTAACATTAAAATTCAAATAACAACGAAATTAAATATATATAAAAAAATTAAAGTTTTAGTTATTTTAATAGAATTCAAAAATTATTATTAGTAGTAATTTCAAACTTTTCACTACTAAACTTAGTAAGTATTACTTAAGTAATTATTAATTACTATATACATGATGCACTTTTTAAATTAATTAAATAACTTTAGAGCTATTTATATTTGGTTGAAAATATTCAAATCGTTCTACGTATGTATCGTTTCTAGTTCGTCGGTACCTATTGACTATTGTAGTATTTGCTATAAGTTAATAATAATAATATAATAATATTTATATTCAGCCAAATCAATTAAAGTAACATAGTGACAATACATTAATAACAGCTGATACGTTTACCAACTGAGCTATACGCTCGTATCTGGTATACGGAGCGAGTTCATAGATATCACAATTAATTTATACTTTATAGTAAAATACATATACAATTAAACAAAACAAAGAGAAGAAGAAATAAAATACTTATACAAGAACACAGTATTACAATAAGTTACTAATTAGTTAATTAAGTAAATAAATATTCTATTAAATCAGCGTTAGATATTATATTTATAATAATAAAATAATATATTCCTAATACATATTGCATATTATGTTAAATATACTGACTTTTTATTATTTTATCAATACATAAATTCTCATCAAGATCACTAACTATTTTTTTTAATTGACTTTTTAATTTGATTTCTATTAATTATATTATTGGATTTATTAGTTTCACTTTCACATAAACTTATTATTAGACTCTTTGTATCATTATTTAAATTGTTTAACATAGTTTTTTCCGTGTAATCAAGAGAGCTCCTAAAACTTGTTAGTAATATATATGATGGTAGATGGTTTGATGTATTTTCCTATTCTTCGATCTATTATATCTGTAGTATTTAGCGTGTGGCTTTGTATAGATTTTATTAAAATTTGTCTAATATATAATTTATAAATAGATAATATATTTGTATTGTTAAAATTTAATTCTTTTGAAGGGTATTTCAATTACTGCTTGATTATAATATATTATATGAAAAAGAAAAAATATTGTAATAATCAAATATATATCTTGTATATTATCGAATGTATAACTATTCAATGTGTATTATATGTAAGTGACGTTTTTTTTTGAAAAAAAATTTAACAAATTGTATTACTTGTAAATTGTTGAAAAGTACATAATTTAATAAAATACATAAAATATCCTTAGAAATATTCAAAAATATCAAATGAGCATTGAAATAAGGCAATAAAACACTAAAATTCTTTTAAAACCGCTTAAAAAAATAATTATTAAACTACTATTAAATTGATTGATTATCTATACAGTCGGTTTTTAAAATATTTGTGTTATTAATATTATGTTTATATGTTGCTAAACTAAACAGTTTTTGATCTAAAGTACTACATACTATAGTGTTTTATTTATACTTGATTTCAATTTTATTTAAAGATTGAAAATCAAAATTACTATTAGCAAGATTATATATAATTAGTACACCGAATAAAGATTAAAAATAATAAAAACTATAAAACTATAAATTAGCCAAAAAAGTAAAATGAAATGTTGTACATTTATTCTAGGTATATTATATTAATCAGAGTTATACCTGATTCAGCATCGTTTTGAATTGATAGAAAAAAGCAAACTATCCATAAAAATCTGTATTCTTCTAAATTAAAATTTAACACTTCTATATAATTAGGTATACCTACAGGCTACAGTAACTTTGTAGACTACTCATTGACAAGGTACACTCGACACCTTCTCACAGCAGAACGATTCCCTCGCCACAATAAATCTAAGAGTTTCTGTGATAAAGGCTTTGATAATAGTTGATTATAAATTTTTTTTCTAATCAAGCAAGATCCTGAAATGACATATCTGATCTATATACTTATCAAAGTATACATTAATATTTGAATTATTTGGTATAATAAAATAATGTACTATTCTTTTGTGGAAATGTCGCAATAACGACATATTATTATTATGTACCTAAATCTACTTAATAGTATAATAGTTTGTACATACTTACCCAGTTTATCCCTGCAGTAGTTGCGTGGGGACGATGAGACTACTCGGGGAAAGACCATTGCGTCCCGTGGCAGAAAACGATTTTAATATCCACCCGGCAGCGGCGGTGCCTTCGGTTCGGAAAACGACGATGAAAAAGCGAATCACACACACGGTGGTGACGGCCCGTGGTTGCGCTGTTGTACGGATTCCGCACTACGACGGTGGCCAAAACATTAACAAAATAGTATAACAATAATATAATATTACTGCGGCTGCGTCACCCGACACTTTTCCGCTGTATTCGTCGCCGCCAACCCTCTGTGAGAGAATAACAATATAATATTCATAACTTCACGAGTTATAACTGTATCATTATAGTGCGCGTGTAGTGCGATCTGTTACTATACTACTACTAGCACTAGACTAGGCACCACTATACATTTATAGTACTATTATAACACTTCTTCTTCTTTTCATTATTTATAAGCAATTTTTTTTACGTGTTTAGAAAAACGACGATCCAAACGCGCGGTTACGGCTATTGCCTACCGACACTAATAGGTAAATAAGCCTGACAACTATGCGCTATTGTACTTACACATAAATACGAGTGAGACATGCCGAGTGATCCATTGGGCTACACTTATTTTAGAAGTCAATTTTGTAGTTTAAAAAAAAATGTTTGTATGTAAATGTAATATATCGTACATGGTATAAATATAATATTATGTACCTACATAACGAATTATTTTGCTTTTAATTGATTTAATGATATCCCATATTTTTTAATTTCAGAAGTAGATTTCTTTTGTTTTCCTCTTTCTATTAATTTTGTTTTATCGAATTACCTATATCGAATGATGAAGTTTATAAAAGTATTCTACTTTAAATAATGCAATTAAAATATAGTTAGTCATTAATTATAATAATTTAAAAATCTACTTAAACCACTAAAATAACATAATGTTGAAAATCTGTTGTTATTATCTATGTAAATAAATCGCTCTGTAGTCGATATAGGTAAATGCAAGTTATAATATCATCGTCCCCTTCAATATATAATATTAATAAACGACGCTTATATTTTACACAGGCAAACACACACAAATTTTAAACTGCATTGTACATATTATAGTACTTATACTACTATATTGAGTTTAATGCATTGCGCGTGACTCGTGGTTATACAGAGTGAGCCGTGATTTTCGATAGCCCAATACGACACTGTCGTATAAGAAAAAGGGAAAGCGTCACAGCCCCGCTGTATGTTGTATACTATATGTATGACAATGTAGCATGTGTACATAGGTAGTCGGCATAGGTAAGACCGATATCGATGGTGGATGATACCGATAATAAGTCAAACCGTTTCTGTGACGAATGGATTACCGACCCCGTTTTGTAATATATAATGCAGGTACTCCGCACTGCACTCTATCTGATGTCGGCAGTGATAGTGGTGGAAGAGTTAGAATGAGCGATTTCACGAAGGAAGCGTTTTCCATGGTTAATATTATATATTATTGGAATAGGAAATAAATATTAGTAATAATACCTTGCACAATACCTACTAAAGTACCTGTAATACACTGCAGCTAACACCTGATGAGCTAATTTGGTATAACGTAATAATATAGAATGTACGGGTTCATAATGTGAAAATCACTCTCGTATTTCAGAAAATAAAAAAATGTATTTTTGCCAATTTTATGTTTACGTAAACGTACCTAAGTGTGTGATATATAAGCTATAACTTATATAACTTATAAGTTATAATAATGAAAAATAAATTTACTCTTCTTGGTTATAACCTCTTGGCCAAAAAATTCACTGTGGAAGGTGGTTTCTATATTCTATACTTATACAAAATTGACTAATTGATTATTTATATTTAATTTATTAGATGGTGTTAATTCAATATCCATTGACGATTTTTCATTTTTATTTTGAAAAATATTTCTAATATAGTTACGAAGTTTGATTTATTTTTTATTTTAGCTCCAGATTCTCCTTGAACTTAATTTAATTTGTTTGCTGCATTTTCCACTATCGTAAAACGTTCAATAGCTATTAATGTTAGATTTTATGTTTCTAATTTTTTTTGTTACTTTAACCAAGAAACAAATATTTACCAAAATAAGTTAACACTATATTATTTTTACTATTATTATTATATAGTTAAATATTAAAAATATGTATTTAAATTTTAAATCAAAATGTGTGAAAATATGTAAAATAAAAAATTTTTATTTTATTCAGAGTGTTATGAAACGTGCTTATTTTCAATTAGAATTTATAAATTTGCATTCAATAAAACCATGTGTTTTCATAAAAATCCTAATGGTTATAAATTTATAATTAATTAGATTATAGATTACAGTTGGTTGTAGTATTTACAATTGATTATATTATAATTTAATGTGTTTACACAACTATTTATATAAAAATAAAGTTTTATGTCATTTATAAATATTATGTTATATTATTTTAAAGCATCACATAATTTACTTGACACATTAAATTTTGCATTTAAGACTTTCTAACATGAGTATGTATAATATTAACAATTAAAAATTAAAAATTCTAATAACTCGCTTAATTATCAGCAAAATAAAAACGATACGGCATACGTACATTTCTTGTATATGTATCGTAAAAAGTTGGTATGGTCAAAGTGAATATATCGTCTTTATAAGTTTGTCCTTTGCCATCTCAAATCGTCCTGGTTCACTTTAAATATTAGTTATACTATTATCAAGTCTGGTGTTATTTTTTTTTTTTTTTAATCAAACAGCGTTAAGTTGATAGCTGTAATTCAGTATCTAAGTTACTTAGTTACTAGTTACCATCAGTGTAAAATCAAATCAGGTTGCAGGGCACTTACAATATTATTAAGTTTAAGTGGAACTCGGTTTAAGTGTAATTCAGTTGGAGTGTAAGTGGTGTGTAACAGTGTAACTTGTACGAGGGAAAATTTAACTTTGGTGGCCAAAATGTTTTTGTTGATTTTGAATACGTTTCACCAATCCATTAAAATTTTAGTGAAACTAATATTTTTAACATACCTACACTCTTATCTTCTATAAAAACTAATATAATTTTTATTTATTAAATTATATCTTAACATTGTAACAGATACGTTTAAACATTTTTATTTGATAGATACAAACATGAAACAAATATTTAAATGATTAAATAGACACAAATATGAAACAAATATTTAAATGATTAAATAACTACGTATTTAATTACAAGCATATCAATGTACCTATTATATTTTTAATTTGTTGACTTGTCATGATATTAAAAATATTATCATAAAACAATTATTATAAGATGATTATTTTTCTCTATTATTTTTAGAGAATTTTCCAATAATATTTTCATTTTCAATAGGTACTTTTTGATATTTTTAATATTCAGAATAAACCAGAGTTGAGACGTATTTGAACTATTGAAGTTCTCACTCATGTTTTTATACTTCTCATTAGGTAGTCATATAGTTATATTATATCACAAGCCACAAGGTATAAGTAGTTGTGTAATTTTTACTACATAATAATATGCATTTAATTACACTCATATCAGTATACATAATATATTTTTAATTTTTTGACTTGTTGTCATGGTATTAAAAATATCACAAAACTATTATAATAAGATGATTATTCTTACCTATTCTTTTTAGTGAATTTCCCAGTAATATTTTAATTTGCAATATTTTTTGATATTTATTCAATATTCAGAATAGACAGAATTGAAACGTATTTGAACTACCTATTGAAGTACTCAGTAATGTTTCTATACGTCTCATTAGTAATATATATTATATCACAATATATAAATATGTAGTTGTATAATTTTTATTTTTTACCATATTAAAACTCAATAGTTAATCGACGACTTAAAAAAAAAATACATAGAACATAAAAAACATTTAGTGAACTTAACTCTCCTAAGCACCTCCTTCCTATTTCCAATAACAGAAATGAGATTAAGTATATACTTTAGGTTTTTCTTCTCCAATTTCAATTTAATTTTACTTCACAGTACAATGTGTATATAACGTATGTATGTATAGACTATAGAAACTTCCATACCACTTCCATACGACTTTTACGATTTTATTTTTATCCCTTACCCATAATATTTTATTCATCTAACATTATTATGCAGAGTAGTATAAAAATTAGTTCATTTAATGGTTCGTTAAAATTGAATAAACTAATATAAGGCCAATGGCCCACTAAATCATGTTTAAACTTATACTTATTATTGATTTATTGCATGTTTAGTTACTGGTCATTATTATGCTACTATACAACTCCGTATTGGTGTTATTGTATTATATAGGTGTTTTTAACACATTTAAACACGCGGCAAACTATCGTCGCCTTCGTATCCATGGAAACAATATATAAGGCGAATGAGACGTCTCGGGCGATTTTAAACTGTCGACGTGTTATTTTTTATTTCAGTATCGTGAAAATCCAAGAAAAAAACAGAAACTAGTTCACCGTGATCTGTGTTGGTATCAATTGTAATGTTATAATCATAAATTCCTGTTGTTTCAATAATTTACAGTAAGTATTAATCACCGTCTATAATATATAGTAACCACTAAACAGATAGATATAGTATAATCATATAACAACCCGGATATTGTTTTCGGTGACGTTTAGACTATTTAGGTTGTAGGGCGTAGGCTATATTTTTCCAATATTAATACATAATACCTATACATTATATTATACCCTCTATCACGTATAATATAATTATGTAAAAAATTGACGAATTTTAATCTATCGCCAACAACGGTTTGCGGCACTACATTGTAACAATAACGATGTTCATGTACATCATTTCGTAAGGGAAAAATTGTTATACATGAGTATCACGTTCCAAGATAACATTCCGCCATCACGGAAGTTCTCTAGACTAACCATTGCAATTATAGTAAACAAATAATCATCTCTAAGATTATTTCTAATATTCTATACTCCACATACGTAAATAGTTAAGAGGGTACTTAAATACGTTGGATTGGGGCCTGAGGCGTCTAGGTCATTCGGCTAAAGACTGACAGAAGTACAAAATACAGGACAACTGATTTAGGAGAATGGACCTATACCAAATATATTAACAAGGATAGTCGATTGACAGGAACATTTTCACACATAAATAATTATAATTTTTATTTTATTAAATTTAACATGCCCACGTACTAGTTACTACAGTCGTCGTCAGATAACATGGCACCAGTACATCGACTAACGCCTGGGCAGCCCGATAAGGTTAAAAAAGTGGTTCTCAACATTATACCCGAATTGTTAAGACTAATTACCATAATTTACTATCGTACATTTCTAGATTTATCATTGAACAGTTTATATTAATACCACGTGAGTGAGAGATTGTACGCAGTGATTTTTAAAAATATTTTATATGTTATCGCAATTGAATAGCTGATCAGTGTAACAATAATAATGAAAAGGTACTTAAGTGTAGGTACCTATTTACGAACTATTGTTATTTTTTATTTATTATACAAAATTTGTTAAATATAATATAAATAATTATTATCTTAACTTTTATGTATAGGGCTAGTATTTATGTTTGTTATAAATGGAAAAATATACAAATAAAATATTTTAAATTCTATATAGTTTTTATATAAAAATTGATCATAATTAATGTAATTGAGTATTTAAAAATTAGTTTTGAAAAACCCCTAGAAAATGTTTCAACAAATTATAATAATTTACTTCTTCTTCTTTGAATTTTCAGGCATTCCTCAATATAAATCTTACGCATAAAATATAAGATTTTATATCTACTCGATAAGCACGAGTCAATTAGTATAATAACCACAATCCACAAGCCTAAGATAATGTATTATCTTTGACCGATTATATCAGTTTACAAATTGTTTATGTATGAAAATAAAGGAATGATTATAGGTCTTCATTAGATAAATACGATTTTATATAAGTTTTTTTAAACACACATTTACACTTAAAGAAATAATTATGTTAATGTACAGAAATCATATCCATAGTAATTAATATTTCTATGGTTAGTATGCTCGTGCAATTATTTGTATTTGCTGACTAATTAGTTATGTATTCGCGCGTGTGTATAGGTACGTGTTCACTGTTTATCAGTAAAAAATTACATCATTTTCGCATTACTATCTATATAATTAATAAATTATAATTCATCGCCATGTAAGTATATCGTAGTATACGTTGAAAGGTTGATTTTGAAAATAATCTGCATCTGTAACTAGTACTAATTACATGTCCTTACTTAACGCGTGCTACATTAGCACTAACCTGCCAAAGTAGAAATATTTACCCATTCGCTCATTTTTTTTAATTATTTCCAAACGGAATCAGGTACTAATATTTGTCTTAACACTCTTAGCATTCAGTAGAAGTGGATTACACATAACATATTTAATACGTTTATATGTACTTATATAGTTATACATATATTACAAAAACTAAATAAAATAAAATTACAATAAAACAAAAATAAATAAAAAATAAATGCCAGATTTAATGTAAAATCAAAATTATCTGCACTCGTATGTATCACTTTAGTGCAGAATAAAGAAGTATTATAATTAAAAAATATTAAATCAAATGATTAACTATTAATTAAATATATGGTAGATATATTGCACAATGTACATAGGTATACATTTATTTACCATGTGTCTGATCATTTTTAGTTCTTGTCGTTCCTGATCAAAATTATGAATGTTTTGGTTTTATAACGATGTTTGTATTTTCATTTCTCAATTTTATTTTTTTTAATATAATCTAAACGAAATAATTTTCAAAATATTTTGATTCTGTATGCTGTATGTAATAATATATATTTAAAGTTTTTAGTCTTTTATTTAATTTAAGTATGATAGGTACATTTTTGTTTCTAAGCTAGAATACCAGTATAATTTGATGTGTTTGTGCATTAATTGATTTATTCTATATTTGTATTACTAAAATTTAGTATGTTTGTATACTGAAAAAGATTAATTTCTCAGGGTTTTTGTATCGTTTATAGCTTTAAAAAACCTAACCTATGTTTATTGGAGACCTTTTAATTTCCGCTACACTGCACGTTATTTGAATTTTATAACTTTCCGGATTTCTCTATGATAAGCACACTTTTAGTTTATATTTTATACCATATTATCATATATATTATTTATATCATTTAATATATATTTTCTGACAAATCTATGAATACCTATTTAAACTTTTGAAATGTCGCACGGAGGGGTTACTAACAGGGGATTTTGAACGTCCTTGTATAAATAGATTCGTATCACGTGTTTCATGATCATTGATCGTTATCAGTATAACTCGGTGCTTTAATACCGAATTGGTGTAGTAGTAGGTTAAGAATTAAATTCTTGATTTGAAACCGAAGTGTAATATTATTCTACTGAAAATGTCTTCAAAAACGGTATGTAATAAAATTGACTATACAGTGTTATATATATATAATAAATTACAAAAATATTATCTTAAGTTTATGTTGTTATCAACTATCAACTACATTTTTTTATTTTTTTAATAATGGACTAAGTTAAATAAAACTTATATCAATATTTATTATGAGTTATATTTTAAATAATACACAAATATATCTAAAAGTAATTTAATACATTTTAGTATAATATGGTGTTTTAAACTGTTTAACTTTAATAATTTTAAATCATTTACATTTTTTACAATATTTATCGTTTATTTATTTATTATTAGTATTAATTTTTTATAAAAAATTATATAATATTTTAAAAAACTAAAAAGTAATTTACATACATATATATTTGTATTCACAATAAATTTAAATTTAATCTATGGCGTTCATAAATAATTCAATACTACAATGAATTAAATCATATTTTTAATTAATCTTAAATCATAATGTTGAACCCATGTGTAAACACGTACAATACAATTTTATAATACATGAAAAATAAGGTCCTCAAAAGTAATTCCACTTCTCTGTTATTGTTGTACAGTTGAATACGATTTAAATTATTTTATTACCTACATCCTATTGGTGGCAAATATGGCAGTAAATATTTTTGGGCTACTGAAAATTTCAAAGAGAAATTTCATTACACAACAATCTTTTAATAATTGTTAATGTTTGTATATTTATTATTAATTAACCATAAATTAAAGAATAGTTTATTTAGAAAAAACTAAAATATATCTATATCAAGTATTGTCTATTGGTATTAAGTTCATATTAAGTATTTATAAAAATTATTTAAGATTAAGAATTAAGTTAAACTAATGATTAATGAAATATATTTCCAAATTTAATAAAAAAAAAAGCGGGTAAGTGGGTACCGCTCTGCTGTACATAATGTGCCGTACTGCCGTGTGGATAACTATTATATATTATAGGAGTGATAAATTTGAATCCAATGATATGTATCATTGTAAACGAAAAAAGATTCTGAACGAAGATAATTTGTCAGCCTAGGATATAATTTCCAATAGTTGGTGAAAAAGGTGGTTTATGTTTAAATGGCTTTAATACACCAAAATTTAAGTTCTTTTATGATTATTGTCAGCTAAATTTATGGAAAATCTTGTATTAAATTTTCAACTTTTAGCTACTTATACAAATATTTTTATAAATTATACCTACAAAATAATTTGCAAATATTCATGATTTTGACGAATTTTTGTCAATATTTGAGCTTCAAACGCTAATAAAAAAAAATGTTCAAATGTATTCTATAATTTTTTAATCACTATAAGAATAGCTTATTAGGAACTTTGTATTCAATTTTCAAGTATTTTGACTCAGCCAAAATTTATCGACACTTCAAAAAAAAAAATCTTAGAAAAATCGAAAATGTCAGTTGTCTATAAATAACTCAAAAAAGTCAAAATATTTTGAAAATTTAGCCAAGTATTTCAAGTGATTAGTTTTTGAGTTACAACCATTTTAAAAAATCGATTTGGTCGAAAACTTGTTTTGCGTAAAACTTCCCGTTTTTTTTTTGTTTTTCTTGATTTTTTTGAAAAATGTTGGAAAATGTTTACTTTTGACCTATAATGCACCAAGGATATTCACTTTGCCATCGGAAACCACCCCCAAAGTTTGAAATTGAAGCATTATTTCGACTATAGATATGTTGTACAAAGACACAAAAACAAAAAAACACACATCATTGTAGAATCAATACATTCATTACTCTGTTCAGAATCTAAAATATTACAGACTTTTATAATAGGTACCAATAGTCTGTTATTAATGAACAAAATATTTGATTGTTTTAAATTTTAAAATTCAGATTTTCTCAAAAATCTAATTTCCTACATTTAACATCTCTATTTATTATAGACGTTTTATATGAATAGAAAAATCATGTTTAAAGAATAAAATAATACAATGTTAATAAATTACCCTTTTGTTTCGTAACATTTTTTGATATAAAACTTATAGAGATATCACTGAAACATTTAAATATTTATTTTAAATATCAAAATTATAATGAAAAGTGTACACAAAAATGCAATTAAGTTTTTGTAAGAATGTAAAGTAGAAGATAAATCCTCCATACACAAGGAAACCTTACTTATACTATTAACCATTTTTTACAAATTTAACAAATTTAACAAATTTAAAAATGTATATTACTATATATATAAATACTAGAAAATAATCAATGCGAAATGTTTTATTGTTGTTTTAATTTAAAAATTGTGTACTTAATTTATATTTTATTTAAACCTTTATCCTAATATATTTTGAAATTCTGAAATGTAATATACAGAGTAATTAGAATAAGAGATCCAAACGAATGGCTAAAAGAGGTGCGCAAGCAGTGCTACAAGAAGAAATCAATAACAATGACGATTGGACAAGAATTATGGAAAATCCAGGAATGTATGGTAAAAAACTCACAATAATATAATAATAACAAAATAATAAAATTATTTACTTTTATTAACAATTCATTATTAATTATTTGCTATTGTAGTTATTGACGTTTATTCAGAATGGTGCGGCCCTTGCGTTGCGATGACGACATACTTAAGAAAAATTAAAATGGAATTAGGAAGTGAATATTTAAATTTTGCTATAGTAAGTATTGCAAATTTGCAAAACCTATTACCATGTTTAATTTTGTATTAACTATACGAAAAATTGAAATATATCTACATCAAAAGTCAAAACATAATTTAAATGGAATAAAACTATGATTTCTAGATAACTTAATAAGTTAACAGTTAAAAGTTTTAATTCTAAATTTCTAAATATTATTTTATTATAAAAATGTTATATATGTACTATGTATATTAAATTGTTAAGTATTCATAAAAATAGATATTTTTCTCTTACTCCAATCAATGTTATTTCTATCAAAACAAATAAATAATTTAATAACAAAATTATTTACAATTTCGCCTCATACCATGATACTAGGTATATCACCATCAATATTTATTAAAACTAAAATTTAAAATTGAATTATTAATCTCATCAGACAATTGAAAATAGATCATTCTAAAAATGTTATTTCTTTTATGGATATCATTATATTTTTAGTTCCTTCAATAAATCCACTTAAACACTGTACATTATATATCACATAAAATATATGAATCGACACTTCGTATACAGTAGAACGATGCTCATTAATCCACTTTTTTATTATACTTATCTGTCAAGCAATACTAACAAATTTTTTTGTGTAATATTGTATAATATTCTAATAATTTTAAAAGTTCTTTTAATAAATAAAAGCTTTGTTTAACTGCTATAATACAATTCTAGGCAAAATCTGACAACATAAATGTGCTAAAAAGGTTTCGGCAAAAAAGTGAGCCCCATTGGATGTTTTTTTTTGTAAGTAATTAAATTTATTATTAACAGCTAAAAAAATATATTGTATTATTAATACATATATATATGTATGGATGTTAACTATAAATAATTATTTTTTATTAAAAGGATGGAAAATTGGTCAATGTCATTATTGGCGCTGATGCTCCCAGATTAATTCGATTAATAACGGAGGAGTTGGAACAGTATGTTAAATACAAGAATGGAGAAATTCAAAAAGAGTTTGTGAGTGATTAGTACCTATGGAATTTGTATTTTTGTGTATGAATAATCATAATGAGCGTCGAAAAATACTCTAATTTATATTGTTATAAATTAATAGATACCAATAAGTAAAGTGACTGATGAGGAACAAAAAAAATTAACCGAAATTCAAAACTACCGAAAACAGAAGACTAGGAAAGAAAAAAAACTTAGAGGTACTTATGTATGATTTTTATGTTTGTACTGTTTGTAATAAATTATGGATACATCTACAACTTATTTTTTTGTTTGTTTTAAAGCATAATTAATGTTTTTCAAAAATATTTTACTAGCCATTGTGCTCAGTAGTGTAAATTAGATATAATATTGCAGATTTACTTCTTATTAGCCTGTCTGCAGTCATCATAATGTTTATCCATGTATTATTTATTATATAGCATACTAATTAAGTTTTATTCATTAGCCGTAAGTTTAATATAAATTATTATACATTTTTCCTTTCGTCATGAAATGATATAAATAGATTAAAAAATTTACTGGACTTATAAGTTTATACTTAATGGTTTCAGATAAAAGAATGATGAAAGTGAGAGAACGTTCTCTGAAACAATTTTCATATAACATCCAAATGCAAACGTGTGTCATGTTTTTCCCTCACACAGTTCAATACATTATGGTGGAAAAACCATTGGAAGAAGATGCTGAAGAACTCGATGAACCACCTGAACCTGTGATGATAGAAAAAAGGGTTTGTGAGGTAGCCAACTCGTGTGCTAGTAAATATGAAGAACTTATCGTTATAGAAGCAAAAGAAGTGAAATTGACAGAAGACACGCTATCTGAGGTAATTATAAACATATTTTGAATATGATTAGTTAGGAATCAGAAATCAGGATAGTAATCAATAAAAATAATCGATAACGTTGAAAAAGTTTAAATAAAAAAAAAAAAAAAAAACACACATCATTGTAAAATCAATACATTCATCACTTCGTTCAGAATCTAATAAACCTATCTTAGAAATAACAAAGAGCAGACAAATCTAATAAAATAATAATTGATAATATTTTTCAATACATTAAATATTTTAGTCAAATATGAAATAATAATAAAAATATTGAAGATATTCTTCAAAATATTTATTATAATAAATATAATATAATAATATTATTATTCCATTAAACCTTTTTATACTTGATAGGTAACTTATAGGATAAGTAAATAAATTAATGTTTTACTATTTTTTAATGTTATTATTTAATTGGGTAAATATTATTTGTTTATCATCATGACATCATTATTTATTAACCCTTACATGTTTTGTTCCCAAAAACATATTTTGTTGATGGTCTATCGTCCAATGTCCATAAATATTAAATATATAGATAACCATAATTTTTTAAATAATATGAAGTCGGCAAATTTAATCAGTTGCCCTACCCTTTCAAATGTTGAAATGACATCCCTAAATACAACCAAGTGGTTTAAAGTATTTATGCTTAATTACTCGTGTAGATAATTTACACTGATAGGTATATGCTTGATTAATACAAATTTTAAATTATATAACAGTTAGTACTTGTTGATTATGTAATATATTTAGAAAACATTCGGTAATATGTTAAAACCCAACAGGTTAGGTTAAACAGTCGGTAAATCTATTTTTTTTTATTAGCACCAATGTCTCACTCTCGTGCTCGGACATTTTGAATAGGAAACATGAAACATCCCACGATTTTCAATAATTTACAGTTGGTATTTAGCAGTCAATATACCTAATCATTAAGTTATTTATATAGTCCAATATAACCAACATATTATTGGATTATGATTCATGAGAAGTATGGTTGGAGGTAACTAGCAATTGTATAAATTATTGTAAATAACAAACTTAAAGGTTAAAAAAAATATATATTGTTAAATAAATAAATTATTAAAAAGTTACAAATGTCAAAAGTTTTCTAAAAAATCTGTGATCAGCGTATTATACTATTAGCTTATTTAAATTTTCAAAGAAACTGATAGGTACCTACTCCATAAATAAAGTATAGGGTTAAATATTAACATGTTGTATGGGTTTAGAATTTACAGAGTGATGGTTTTAATTTTCATACACAGCTAAGTACCTACTTACCTATATAGTCGATAGATCGAGTAGAGATTTGAAAATTATACATTATATTACATTCTTCCATTATAGATGTTTTTTACGGAAAGAGAGTTTTTGGAAAGTTTTCCGCAAGAATTGATCGATGAACTATTGAGTAAAAATGTGTATTCTGTAATGTTGTCAATGCCTACTGTCAAACACGATACCGCTACTGAAGAAGCGACAGATGACGAAAATAAACCCGTTTCTATAGATTTAATGGGAGAAATAGAGCTAAAGTTGAGCAAGATAATTTATGGTGATGATGGAAGCCCATTAAACCCTAGTCCAAATTCGTAAGTGACTAGATTAAGTAACTAACTAAACTAGATAATTAATATTTACACTGTATACGTATACATATACCTATCACGTATACCTATACCTGTGTACCTATAGATATAAACGTGTAAGCGTAGAATTAATGCAAGATTAAAATTAGATAAATACAATTATAAATGTTTAACTTAAATAATATAAAATTATTAACTATTAAATATAATAATTTACAAGACATAGAAAAAAAATTAAAATTAAAATTAAATTAAAAAAAAAAATTAAAATTAAATAATATTATTATTATTATTTAATTACATAAAATTCAATGATTCTAATGACCATTATGGCAGTTTCTCAAAATGTTCATACTACAATGGAAATTTTTAAATGTTCCATGATCCACCATATTATACATCTTCTTTTTGCTCACAAATATATGATATTTAAGTAATATAGCTATACTAAACATAAATATCTCTTAACTATACTTAGCATTTAATAATAACACTGTAACAAATATTCAATTTTTAAAAAAAGTGTCATGATTAATTATTACGACCAGTGCTAAATGTTTAACTCGTGTGTTAGTTCACTACTTATGTAAAGATAAATTTGAATAATATCTATAAATTAAGTTAGGTTATTATTAGAGTTAGGATGTTTATGATTTTGCATATTTTTTTTTAGATTT